>PVKU01006325.1:0-106012 GCA_004027475.1 Anoura caudifer
AGCTTTATTGGGGGTTGCACACCCGGGTGAGGTTCTCCGATCCACAGGTTGGGGGCCAAGGAATTCGCGCGGAGCCTAAGAGGGGAAAGAATTTTATACATGCAGTCGACATATCATTGGTCAGTCCTCTTTAGGCGCGAGTTGCCATGGATTTTCCCGCTGCTCCAGTCATCTTCATCTGACCTCAGCCAGTTTTTCGAGGGCTTCAGCCCCTGGTGGCCATCTTATCTCACTACACCCAACCTAACAGTTCTGACTTCTTACTCAGCAAGGCATACTCCCAATGAAAAGTCGGGGAGGGAGCATCATTGAGAGTTTACTATGTGCTAAACCAGTGGTTCCTTTGGTCTCAGAACCCTTAATACTCCTGGAAATTATTGAATCAAGCTGCTTTTATTCATGTCGGTTTTATCTGCGGAGATTTATCACATTAGGAATATTAAAAAATATTAAATACTAGCTGATTCAAAATAGCAATAATAAAATCATTACATTTTAATATAAATAACATTTTGTGGAAAGTAACTATATTTTCCAACACAAAAATTATATAGCAGGAAGAGTGGCATTACTTTCCATTTATGCAAATCTCTTTTAAGTTTGGCTTGATAGAAGACAAGTAGATTTTCATATTTGCTTCTGCATTCAGTTTGTTGTAATATGTTGTTTTGGCTGAAAAAATCTGGCCTTACCCTGATATATGGTAACTGTGGACATTTTTCTTTGGTGCAATAGCCAAACTTGACTAGTAGTAGTTTCTTTTTCCTTTCCTTTTCCCTTTCCTTTTCCTTTTCCTTGCCTTACCTCTTTTCTTTTCTTTACTTTCTTTTCTTTCTTTTCTCTTTTCTTTTCTTTTCTTTTCTTTTCTTTTCTTTTCTTTTCTTTTCTTTTCTCTCCTTTCTTCTTCTTCTTCTTCTTCTTCTTCTTCTTCTTCTTCTTCTTCTTCTTCTTCTTCTTTTCTCTCTCTCTCTCTCTCTCTCTCTCTTCTTGTCTTACACTATTTTAACCATTTTTAAGCATACAGGTCAGTAGCATTAAGAACATTCACATTGTGCAGGCATCACACCATCCATTTACAGAATTATTTTCATCTCACAAAACTAAATTTCTGTGCCCAGTAAATACTAATTCCTCATTCCTCTCCCCAGCCATCGCAACCACCATTCCACTTTCTGATTTTATTAGTATGACTACTTTAGATACTTAATATACATTCGGTATTTGTCCTTTCATGTCTGGTTTATTTCACTCAGCATAATGTCTTCAACATTCATCCATATGTGGTATGTGTCAGAATTTCCTTCCTTTTTAAGGCTGAATAATATTACATTGTGTGCCACATTTTCTTTATCCCTTCTTCCATGGGTGGGCACTTGAGCAGCTTCCACCTATTGGCCACTGTAAATAATGTTTCTTTGAACATGAGTGCTTAAGTATCCATTTAAGTCCCTGCTTTCAATTCTTTAGGATATATGCACAGAACCAGAATTGCTGCGTTGTATGGTAATTCACTTAGTAATATTTTGAGCACCGTCATACTGTTTAGTAGTTTCCTAAAAGTTAATTACAATGTGGAATCTGAAAGAACCATCAATGAAATTTTTGTGATCTGTTATGTGAAGATTTGTTAGTCTGTTTTGCACTTTGAGTGGATCTTCAACACAAGCATGATTCTTAACAAAGTATGCATGGGCCATTTGGAAAATACTGGCTCAGAGAATTTTGCAGATATTCCAAATAATGATTTATTTTTAATACAGCATAAAATAATCACATTTATTAATATTACTGCTTATATCATCACAAAGTCTTTAAAGTATTTCCAAGATGTCATTTTAATGGTGACAGATATAATTTTGTAAAATTCTAATTTTCACTTGAAAGCTTTGTGTTTTATCATTGTCAATTGACACTGTCAGATGTTTTCCTTGGAGTGACAGGCTCCCTGTGTTCGTTTTCAAGAACAAGTTTTTCAAATGTCCAAATATGAATCACTATAGCTTGTCATTTTTCAAGTAATAATAATATTCCATGGGAGGAACATCTCTGTTCAGTGTGTGATTCAAGCAACCATGCAGGTACTTTGCTGAGACAGCTGTTGTGCTTTGGTATGCAGCAGAAATGTTCTACGTGGACTTTCCGTTTCACTGCACAGAATATTAAAAACACAGGTGTTCAAGGATCAGTCTGGCTTTTACAGAATTAATCATTGTCACTCTTTCCTCGAGGACATTCTTTAGTGACACTGCTCTGTTTTACTGTCCACATGTCAGCAGTGCAAAACAGTGTCTACTGGTCAATTTGGGCTGCTGCCTTGTGCTGATGCCCAGCACCAGATACCCTGTTGCTTCTTCACCATTGGTGCAAATCTCACTGCCATGAAAAAGGCAAATGACAGCCTAATCGTTTGTGAGAGCAGCTTGGATTTCACAGGCTTCCTGAAAGGTTTCTGCGGGACACTCTGCTCTTATGGGCTGTCCTCTGAGATGCACTGTGCTAAGTATAATACTGCTGGGCTAAAAATCCAAATATATACTAATCACACATGTATAGTATGTATCATCATTTGTTTAAAACTTCATTGTTGCTCTTCAAAAATATCAAGCTCTCTAACAGAAAATTAACTAAAGCAAATATGTAACAATAAAAATCAACAGTAACCTCATCACCCACAAAACAACTACTATTAATAATTTGCTATCTATGCTTTCTGATAAATATGTACCATATATCTATCTACATATATACTTCTTTAAAAATATATTTTATTTTATTTTTTTTATTTTAATTGCTGTTCTTGTACAGTTTTCTGTCTTTTACTCCCATCCCAGCCCACCACCCCAGCCCTCCCCACCTCCCTCCCATTTCCACCACCCCTAGTTTTTGTCTGTGTGTCCTTTATACTTGTTGCTCCAAAACCTTCCCCTTTCCCCCTGAAATTCCCTCCCCTCTCCTCTCTGGTCACTGTCAGCCTGTTCTCAATTTCAGTGTCTTTGGTTATATTATGCTTGTTTATTTATTTTGTTGATTAGGTTCCTGTTAAAGGTGAGATCATATGGTATTTGTCTTTCACAGCCTGGCTTGTTTCACTTAGCATAATGCTCTCCAGTTCCATCCATGCTGTCTTGAAGGGTAGGAGCTCCTTCTTTCTTTCTGCTGCATAGAATTCCAGTGTGCAAATGTACCACAGTTTCTTGATCCATTCATTTACTGATGGGCACCTAGGTTGCCTCCAACACTTGGCTATTGTAAATTGTGCTGCTATGAACATTGGGGTGCATAGGTTCTTTTGGATTGGTGTTTCAGGGTTCTCAGGGTATTATCCTAGCAGTGGAATTGCTGGGTCAAAAGGTAGTACATATATACTTTTTTAAAAATGGAATTGCATTAAGAAATTCTATAACCTGCTTTGTTAGTATAACAATATGTCATAAATATTTTTCCATGCCCTTAAACATTCTCACACAAATACATATATAAAATACAAATGCAAAACAGATATAAAACAAATGGTTGTTATCACATCCTATGGCTACATCAAAATTTATTTTAACCGAATCCAATTGTTGCAAATGTAGCTGGTTTCCTCTTGATTTACTATTATAAAAATTATCCACCCATCATTCTTATACCTGAAGTGTTAGATATGTATTTGTATTTTGTTTCTTACTATAAAATCATAGAAATAGGGTTGGTAAATCATGGAATATTCATGATTTTTTAAAAAACCTCACCTGAGGATAGTTTCATTGATTTTTAGAGAGAGAAACAGATATACACACAGAAAGTGAGACACACACACACACACACACACACAGACAGAGAGGGAGAGAGAGAGAGAGAGAGAGAGAGACATCAATCAGTTGCCTACTGTAAGCACTCTGACCAGGGATCAAACCCACAGCCATTTTGTGTGTGAGAGGATGCTTCAAACAACCAAGCCACCCATACAGGCCATGGAATCTTCATAATCTTCATGTTTTAAAATAAAGATGGATTTTTGTCTAATTGTCCTCCAAAAAGTTGCATCCACCTGTTGTCTCATAGGTCTGTAGGAAAATGCCCAGTGCCAGATGTTGGACCTCTGGTCCACAGTGCATTGCCCTCCTCCTTGTGTTGGAGGGCTCACCTCTGCTCATTGTTTAAGGAGAGTCTGTTCAGACTGTTAGCCCTTAGTCTAGTGTCTGTCCAGTTGTGTGGTACTCACCCACCCCCTACACACACACACACACACACACACACACACACACACACACACACACTCCTTGACCTACAGAGGAAGGGCAAAGCTGATATCGCCCAGGCCAGCTTCTGTCAGAACTCATCTATTCATTCTGTGTTCTTAAAATGTCATCTCTTGCTTGTAAAGGCTGAGCTTCTGGTGCTCCAGACTGATGAAGGGCACAAAAGGTTATAATTCCCAGCAGGAACATCTCCAGAGTCTCCTCCTGCCTTGCTCTGCGAACACACTCTGCAGGCCAGGGCCCCACATCCCAGCTCCCTGGAAGGCCTTGAGTCTGGCTGAGTAATTACTTGGTAAATACAATTGAGATCATCCTCCCTGAAGAAAATTAAATCCAAACTGACTTCCTCTACCATTTTCAAGCTTGATCATTTGGTTGTATTTCAAATTTTCAAAGAGACAATGCAGTTCATTATGGTCCATTGATTTTTTAAAGTTATTTTAAATTGTGATAAAATACACATAATATAAATATTACCACTTTCACTATTTTAAGTGTATGGTTCAGTGGCATTAAGTACATTTACATTGTTGTATAACCATCACCATTATCCATCTCCAGAACTTGTCATCTTCTTCACTGAAACTGTCCCCATTAAACAATAACTCCCTATTCCCCCCTCTCCTCAATGCTGCCAGCCACCACTCTACTGGCTGGCCCTACAAACTGGACTATGTCAGGCACCCCATATAAATGGAACCACCTGGCACTTGTCCCTCTGTGGCTGGCTTATTTTGCTCAGCATAATCCCCTGTTGATTTCCAGGGCCCACTTTTGTGAGCCCCTGACTGATGACACCAGGATGGGTCAGCAGGAGTGTTTCTGAGCAGGTAAGGTCAGGGCGTCCATGCTCCTGAGCAAGGCTGGTAGGGAAAGAGGGTGTGTGAGCAGGGTTCTTGCTCTGGAGAGGTGATTCATCCAGTGTATTTTCAGAGTAAAGGGCACAGACTCACAATGAATGAGGCTTCCATCGAATATCTATTGATTTAAACAACAAAACTGGAATTCCAGGATTTTTTCTTTTTTTGCCATTTCTGAGCACACAGACCATCCAGGAGTATTTCAAAATCCCAGGACTTCATTGTCTTTACCCTTCTCTAGAATGGATGGAATGTTGCGGAGTTGGGCTTATCTTTGCGGAAAATCACCAGATGTAGTACAAGCATTTAACACCCCAAAGCACGGTGTCAGTGGCATCCCAATTCTTTGTTAGTGGCTTTAAGTCTTCAGCAAAGTCTAAGGAAGGTGAGAGTCTGCAGAGTGGCAGGGGATGCTACGTAGGGGCCAAACATGGTCTATTTGAAGGGTGCTAGCTCTCAGAGCAGCAGTATCTGACTCTTCCCAAGGGCTTGCTCTGTGCCAGGCACGTGATGTTTAAGGGTATGAACTGAATTTCATTTTACAAAAATGCTCTGAGGTGTTTATTCTTAGTGCTGTTTTTGTGAAGGAGAGAACACAGGATAGAGGGATAGATAGCTTCCTGAAACTGCAGTCCTAGGTGGAGCAGGGTTTGGGTTCAGGCAGTCCAGTTTGGGACACTTGGGCGTAATAAACCCGTTCTAAGATTCTTCAGCTCCTAACAGACTGCTGGGTAGTATTAGATTGGTTTGTTGAAGAAATCTTTTAAGAGTGATGTGACAGTTTTATTTACAAATATTAATAAGTGTAAAGTGCTGAAAGTGATATTCTTGGTGATTATGTAAACACTTGATAACTTTTTTAAAAAAGGTCGTATTTGAAAATATTTTGGGGAGCTCTGCTAGCAAAAACATTGCAAAACCTTTCTAGTTTACAAGTGATTTTGGAAGGGAACAATGATAATCTAATTTGACCAGGAATAAGAAGTAATAAAAGTTATTTAACAAAACAAAGAAAATCATATCAAATATTTTATCCCCCAAGGAATCTGGATTAAATAAAACATTGTTTTATTATAAATATTAATGTGGCACGCAGTATTATTAGACTTATATAAAATTCCAAACCAGACAAAACTAAACTATAATCTTGAAGGCTGCATGTTTAGAAGGTAAAATTGGAAAAAAAAAAAAAAGCAAGGAAATGTTTACATGAAAAATCAGGAGAGCAGTTTACATTCAGGAAGGAAGAGCTGGGTTTAAGACTGGGAAGAAGCTGCAGTCGTCTGGGGGCCAGCAGTGTCCTACCTCTCAACCTCAGTGGTAGTGATGGGTGTCCCCTCTATAGTAACCCATTCAGCTGTACTTCTATGATTTAAACACTTTTCTATATTTGTGTTATACAGGGTCTGGCACACACAATGCCTCTTCTTACTACAAAATCATACACATGTAATTCTGTAACATAACAATATCACACTCAAACATACCATATAACATTTTTAGTGAAATGCTCACCCACCCAAACACACTCAAGCAGGTCTTACTTCTGCCAGGCCCTGTATTTTACAATAGTGTTAAAACATTGAACTTAAAAGACAAACCTATATGACATAAAGAATACATTAAAAGGTTAAGTCTAATAGATGAAAAACAACATTTTCTCTGTCACTTTAATTACCTGGAAAAATACATCAATATTAGTCAAAGACAAAATAAGGGGCTGTTTTCAAGTAGTTCATGAAAATTACATCCTCTATGAAAAAAAGAATCATGGATATAACTCTGTTCTGAAAAAAAAAGTTATAAAATAAAGCAAGTGTGGAAGGTAGGCAAAGTGAATCACTCCCAGATGACCACAGACTCGGCGAGAATAAGCAAACATTTCAATGGCCTTTCTCTTTGTTACTAATGATATATGAAGCCATGTACTACTTTTTAAACTAAGCAGCCAGGCCCAGCAGAATAAGCCTATGCATTTCATCCAAGATTATGACAGCAATTAGGCAAGGCCCCCAGGGAGGGGACAGATGGTGAGATGGCTCCCAACCACCTACTGGACATTTAAAGGCTTTTGCTGCTTCCAGATCTCTGTCATGTCTTCTACTTCACTGCAAAAAGCAGATTACTGTAATTCCCAGGAGCCAATCAGAGGGGCCTCAAGGCAGAGAGTTTATTTGATTCAATTACAAGAATATTCTATGAATATCTACAAGGAGCTCAGAGCTGTAGTAGTTCAGGACAGTTTGGGGACATCACAAAGATGAGTAAGACAGTGTGTTAGTTCTTGAAGGGTTTGTGGTCTTTTTGGGGAGATGAGACAAAAGTGTCTGAGGCACAGAGAAGGCAGGGAGTGAGAGAGAAAACCAAGAATTGAGAAGTGAGTGCTGCAGTGGTAAGTGCTGTGTGAGCCTGGAGTGGAGCTGAAATGGACTGTGGAGGGAAGTGTGAGCCGGGGGTGCTGCAGGGATGCCTCTAACGTTAGCATGATAGATAGCATGAGAGAAAAGCAGTGCAATGGGGCAGAACTAAGAACTAGATTAGAACTCAGGAGAACTTTCCAGAAATACAAAAATAATGGAAACAGCCCTTTTGAAGTTATCATGTGCCTGAGAGTATCAATTCAGGATGAACAACACAGGGCATAAAAATATTGGAATAATAAAAAAACAGAAATTTTTTTGTGTAACAGGTAAAAACAACTAGCCACTCAAAAAGTGAATTATATTGTTATTAGATTTTTGACAACACTGCTTCATTAGTGGGAAATGAAGAAACAACATTAAGACAGCTCTTTCTTGAGGAATATGCTAGATGATGAGTTAACACAACTGAAACAGTTAGAGACAATGCCATTTCAACCTCATGTTACCATAGAACTGGGACTCAGTGAGGATTAGCAAGGAGACAAGATGGTGGTTATGTGATCTGATGATGCAGGTATGGAGCAACCCTAAAAGTAAGGGAAAATGACAAAAGAACATGCAAAAAAATTGGACAATTTCGGGAATTGATTTGGTGGTAAAGTATGGTATTGCTGTTTTGAGACAGTTGTGTATAATATGGGGTAAGCAATTACCTTTTCATAGTCCCCACTTTTTTTTTAAACATTTTATTTCTTTATTTTTAGAAAGAGGGGAAGGGAAGGAGAAAGAGAGGGAGAGAAGCATCAATGTGTGGTTGCCTCTCAGATGGCTCCCACTGGGGACCTGGCCCTCAACCCAGGCATATGCCCTGACTGGGAATTGAACCGCAACCCTTTGGTTCACAACCCGTGCTCAATCCACTGAGCTACATCAGCCAGGGCAATAGCCCCACTTTTGACCTACCAGGATATTTAACAGGGTGCAGCCCAGAGGGGAGCCCCAAATAGGGATTTGTAATAGGGTCCAGAGGAGCTTGGAGATAAGTGACTCCACACCACAGGGCCACACCTGCCTGGAATGCTGGCAGCTGTGGCCAATTGTGGGAGGAGCCAGAAATGAGGCTGCAGAAGAGGATTGGCACTGGAATTTAAAGGGAGGCGTGGCAGCCATTTGGCATCTCTCTTTTTGGGACCATGTGTCTGTTTAGGACCACATGGGCTTTGGTGTCTTGGTTGGGACCACATGGCTTGGGTGACAGTCAGGACCACGAGGCTTTGGAAGTGCTCCCTTTTGCCATGTGGAGGGCACCAGGAGGACTGCGTGAGTTTGTGGAGAACTTTAGTTTGTATTATTTCAAATAAATAATAAATTCCTTTCCTTTTCACTGACCTCTGGTATTAAGAGAAATCTTTCCTCAAGGGGTGGGCAAAAGGCTCCTTTTTAGTAGGTGGGGAGGAACCTGGGAGAAAAAGGAGGGGTCTTTTATATCGTTCAGTACCACCCCCCATCTGTTCTGTAACAGATAGGGTCCTCAGACATGAGGATAGCTCTCCTTTTCCAGCTTTGTTTTTCAACTTACCCGGAGCCAACTTGGGGGCCTCGCTGCACCCTGTGTCACACTACTCCTTCTTGGCTCTCCAGGTTTCTAGGCGGAGAGCCTGTGCTGCTTCCCATTGTCATTCTCACCGTATCCCTGGCTGTCAGACTTGGTAGGTTTTTAAATTCCAAAGAGTATTCATCTCCAGACTCTGTTTATTATCTCTAAATGTCTGTCCTGGAGCACTGATGGCCATTGTCCATTTCCTACCAGATTGTGAATGGAATTAATTCATAATTCCATTGAAATATTTCTGCTGAAAACCCAGCCTACCCCACCCCTAGAGTTTATCAGCCATGACAATTGCTCAGTGTGGTTTATTTTAGTGTCATCACATGGCCAGTGGTTTAGTTCCCTTCTCTCCTTTTTGTTCTTTTTGTGACAGAAAACGACGTTGGGTGTCATTACTCAGCAGCATGTGAACTGCTGTACTTTTCTTCATAGCATGTCACCTGGCGTGACTGTTATTTCTGTTAACGACTCTCTTCCATGGAGCAGGACCTGTCAGTCACTGTTTCCCCAGCACCTCGCAGCAATGGTTTCACAACAAGTAATTGTTGAATGAATGAAATACTTCCAGATATGTATTTGTGATAAAGCCAATATGTGTGTTCATAAAGAAATGCCCCATGAAATGTACTAGGCTTTGTCCTAGATGTTTAGAAGAGACAGAAATACAGGGAATTTTGTCCAATTCCAGAGAAATGTTTCCAAAGTTACCCCAGTACCTAGTATTCTTAAGATTATCTATGTATCTTGCAAACATAGTGAGGACATTTTTTCCCACCAAATAACTAGCTGCTGCATAATGTCTCACCTGAATGAATGAATGAATGAATGAATAGGGTTATCATTTAATAATATTGTATGCCATCACAAAATATTATATTTTTAAGAAAAAATGAGGTTTTTCAGCTAAAAGCAAGCTACATTATACATAAAAACACAAAAAATCAAATTCATACATATTTTTCTTTAAAGATAAAGTAGTTAAAGCATGCTAGATATATTTTTAAAATGTCATATCTAGAAGGTTGCTTCATATCAATACATAAAGTTTCCTCACTTGTTAAGGCTGAATATTATTCCATTGTATGGATCCACAATATTATTTATACTAGTCACCTGTTGTTGCATATTTAGATAGTTCTCAATGCTCTATTACAGCCAAAGGTGCAATGACTCATCCTGAATTTAGGTTATTCCATAAATCTGCAAGTAAGTGTATCTGTGAGACAAATTCTGAGAAGTAGACTTTCTGACCAAACAGTACATGTGTGTACAACTTTTAAAAAAATCCTCACTTGAGGATATGTTTATTGATACTAGAGAGTGGAAGGAGGGAGAGAGAGAGAGAGAGAGAAAGAGATCCATCACCTTTGGTAGGCTCCCCTACTGGGATCAAACCTGCAGCCCAGGTATTTGTCCTATCTGCAAACTGAACCCACAACCTTTTGGTGTATGGGATGATGCTCCAACCAACTGAGCCACATGGCTGGGGCTATGTGTGTGTGATTTGATAGATTTTGCCAAATTACGTACTGTAGATATTATATCAGTTTTCATAGTTCAGCAATTTATGATCAAGCCTCATAAGCACTCTTTAATGGGCCCACATGTGGCCAGGAGGGGACTGGTAAAGGCACTGAAGATTTGGATCCTTTCTGAATTGAGGTGACCATAGTTTGGAATAAAAATGAGGATCCCAAGTGTACTTGTAGGAAAATAGGACAGAGTATTTATACTTGAGAGTGTTGTGAAATTTCTGGAATGTATGGTCTCAATGCCAAGCTCAGATATCCATGTAAGCACATGTAGGAAGCTATCATCTAAAATACATCTTGGCAGAATTTGTATGAAGACATTTTGGAAGCTGGGTGTGCTGTCCTCAGAGCCTCAGGCCAAGGTACTCTTTGGCCCCAGGACCAATCATTTCTTAGCTGATTTTATTTATTTTGAAAGAAGGCAGGGGAGTGATTTCTGTATAATCGATTAGCTCAGCAGTGGCATGGGTCCAATTTTGTCATTAAGGCCATGTGTACATGATGTGAAAACAACCTGTGAATTCCACGCATTCGGATATTTAGTCTGTTCACCAGGGGGATGGTGGGGCGAGGGCTGGGGGGGAATCAGTTTAACTGATTGTTAGATTTAATTGACTGGGGGCTTGAATTAATGAGACAGTCCCACTAAAATGGCCGATGCAATTAGGCATGTAAGATGATTGAAAATACAGGATCAATCACTTCTGGTTTAGTGTTTTCATTCAACCCAGGCCTTAGTGGTGGTCTTTATGCTGCATCCCTTATTCCAGCTCTTGGGTGGCCTTAGGGTGGGCTTGGGCTTCCAAAGTGTGCCATTTAATCCCAGAAAGCCCAGGCTGTGCAAACAATGTGTCCTAATATTAATAGCAATCAGTGTAGTTTACTATTGCTTTTATTGTATTTTGAATCACAAAGGAATAAGGGTAGCAGAATCTTTTTAAGAGTTTAGGTTCTCTAAGAGTCTTAAGCCAGTCCTGTGAAAACAGCGATATATATGTTTGCTGTCATTATTTCATGGGCACATTCTTATGAGCTTATTGCCTGAAAAGCTCTTGGATAATTCCCATAAAATTTAGTCACAAACTACTACCAGGAGTAAGATAGAGCCTTGCTCTTGGCCAGTGGTTAAATAATAAGCATTGCACAATAGTCTGAGAAGAGATCAGAGCTGGCCTTTTCACTGAAAATCTACAGTTAAAAATAGAACCTTTTATAAAAACAACCAATCTTAGCAATCTTAAATAACATGTTATATATTGTAGTAAAACTTTTTCATTGTGGAAGAAAATAGCCAACCCAATTTGGAAAATAAAGAAAACACAAGCAAATATTTCATCAGTCCCTTTAGTCAAATTACATTGTTATTTACTTTTAATTTGGGGGGCAAGAGACAGGTAAAAATGACAAATTAAACTATATTTTAAGATTATTTTTCCTTATACAATAAAAAAGGAATTGAGAGTAAACTATCAAAAAACTACAAACAATTTGGTACTTTTCCAGTCTTAATTGTATACATGAATTTTATTAGAATCTTCTTTAATTTGTAGAAAAAGCCTTTTCAGAGCTCTAAATCTTGAAATCAAAATCCTCCAAATATCTGGGCCTTTATTCTCCTAGAAGTGAGAGTTTACCTGATGGTACTTTTTGCAAGAGTAAGGCCGGACCCTGGCTTTTCTTGCTAATGTTTCACCTTAACTCCTCAGGTTTAAGAGATACAGAAACTTGTGTGTTTACAAGTAAGGGAGTCCAATTTCAATCTCAGGGCCTTGGCAGTGATAAGTGGTCATCAGAAGATGACCTGTCTTTGAGGCTGGTGTATATGTTGGGGGTGGGAGTTGATTCTCTTTTGGCTTTGTGCTTTCTTATTGGCTAAATTCTAACTGAAATCACTTCTTGGCTATTTAAAAAGCCTGCTCCCAACACAGAGTATGTAGTTAGTATACCTCAGTGTAGTCCAAAAAAAAAAAAAAAAAAAAAGTGTATTGAGCAAACCAGGCTCTCTTTTAGTAAAAATAATTTTAAATACATTTTTTTAAAAAATAAAAAATAAAATCAATGAGCTAAAAGAAGGCAGAGATACCAAATTCATGTCTCTTGTCTCATTCACACATTCCACTGAGCACCAACTGTGAGCTGGGCACTTCTACTCACCTCATTTCGGGGTGGTCTGGGACTTGAGAGTTACGTATGAGAGGAGCAGAGAAACCATTGGAAATAGAAGGGAATGAAGGAAAATAGGAAGAATGGCCCACTTCTTTTCATTATGATATATCATACTTAACACAAATTTGACCATTTTAATCATTTTTAAGTGTACAAATTCAGTGGTATTAATTAAATTCACAATGTTGTGCAACCATTGCAACTATCTCCTTCCAAACCTTTTTCATTACCTCAAACAGAAACTCGGTACGCGGTAAGGAATAACTCCCTCTGGTGCCTGGTAATCTCCATTCTACTTTCTGTTTCTATGGATTTGCTACTCTATGTATCTTATATAAATGAAATCATACGAGTATACTACCTGATCCTTTGTATCTAGTTTATTTCACTTAGGAAAATATCTTCCAGGTTCATTCAAGTGGTAGCATGTGTCAGAGCTTCATTCCTTTTTATGGCTGAATAATACTCCAGTGTTTGGATATGCTACCTTTTGTTTATCCATTCACGGGTGATGGACACTTGAGTTGCTTCCATTTTTTACAATTGTAAATGCTACTAAAACACTGGCATTCAAGTATATCTGTTCATGTCTCTGCTTTCAGGTCCTTTGGGTGTTTACCTAGTGGAAGCAGTTTCCCTTCACACCTTACTGTCCTGTGCCTTCTCCAGAGGGACTGGCCCTGCATCATGGAGGCGGGAACAGCAGAGTCAGCATCAGAAAAGCAAACCAAGAGCTCGCAACAAAGGGTTTTATTTTGTGTTTTAAACTGGAGACAGACTTTAAGAGAAGAAATCCAAATAAAAACAAGGGTCCCATTCCCCTCCTCTCCTCATTCTTCCCCTCCCCCAGTGCATTACAGCCACCCCCTCTCTCCTCACAAGTATGTGAAGAGTGATTGGCCTCCTGTGTTTATAAGGCCCCTCTGCAGTGCAATTGCTCCTTCAGGACTTTATTAATGACATTTACAATTCCCATCATAAGTAAACCATGCTGTTCTTCCAACACCAGGCCTCAGAGAAGTCATTACCCTGGGATCACAACAAAACGGAATTCTAGCAGGCTGCCTGCTGGTGCAATACTCTGTGAGGAACTCCCCGTGTTCTGGCAGTAAAAACAAATTAAATTAAAGATCCCTGTTCACCAAGGGATTAATTCTACTTTTTTTCAAAGTTTCCATTAAACAATATTGCCTACAGAAAGTATGCACTAACATTCTCTACTTTGGGAACTAAATGGAAAAGAAATTCCAAAAGGAAAATTATTAAATTCCCCCATTAGTTTTATGTTATACCCTCTTAACATTTATTAATAATATTAGGAAGATTCAAAGATCTGACCTCTTGGATTCTGTAAAACATTTATGGAAATTAGATTTCATCAGGGAGATGTGAATTGTTGAAAATGAGAAATGAACAAAGCAAGAGATTAAAAAGGAATTTGCTTTGGTAATAAATATGGTAATAAAGTTTCTTCCTTTCATTAAAGGCACGGAAACATTTTAGGGAATATTTTAATATTGCTTTTCCCTGTAAGAATCTCAGTTCAAATGTCTTTTTCTCCAACCATTTGATGCCAGTGATTTTCACCTTGCCTTTGATTTTGCCGTCCTTGAAACAGGCAGGCAAGCTTTCCACACTGCTTGGGGCGTGGGAAAAAAAGGCACCTCTGGGAGGAAGTGTGTGGGTGGGCTTCCCACACTGATGGGTGTGCTGCTTGATTATTAGTGCAAACTGCAGTGAAATGTTTAATTTCTTTTGTTCCATTTTATTTGAGATGAATTCCAGGATCTCACACAGTATTTCTTAGGTACAGGTGAGCAGTGCCATGCTTAAATATCACAGTGTAAAAAGTTGACAGAACAAGAGAAAAAAACTTACTGAGCACCTGTCAAGTACCAGAGACTATGTATCAATACTTTTATATTTTTTTAAAATATTGATTTCCACAGCAGACCTTTAAGATAGGTACTTCTATTTTATGTTATAGACAAGAAAACTTGCCCTAGGTCACATAGCTTATCAATTCGTTCATTCATCCTTACATTCAACATACTACTTTTTGATACTGATTTTGCACTAGGCATGGTGCTGGGCTCTGAGATTCAACCACGGTGATCGAGATGGGTGGTATTGTCTGGTGGGGGAGAAAACAAAAGAAGCAAGTGCACAGAGAATGAGAGCCAGTTGTGAGAGAACTTCTCACCTCTGGAGACCAGTCTGGCTGGGATGGGGCTTAAAATCCATGAGTGACCAATTCCAAATCCTGTTTTTTTCTCCCTGTGCCCTGTGGGGTCTGCTGAAATGCCTAGAAGAGTTTATGGATCACTTAGGTACTGAGGCCCCAAACCACCTTAACCTACAGTTCTTACCCTGAGGGCTCAGAACAAACACAAACCTTCTGGGCCTGCTGTTTCTCCGATCACTGCCAAGGTACCATTCAACATTTGGTGCCCAAAATTCACAAATTCCTAGTTTTAGGTAAATGAGGATACTTAGGGCTAAATGTGAGCTGGAATGCATTTGTGTGTTGGGAGCGAATAAGAAGAGTCCCTGGAGACTCTCTTGGGATATTCATGATCCCTGGCAAAACAAGGATTGTGGTGCCCATTGTATCTTGCCTGAGTCTGAGTGAAAAGCAAGCAATCTGCCTTTGGGTGTTTCTAGCCATCTAAAGGGAAGCTCACTCAGGCTTTCAGAGTCACTGGAAGTAGGTATTCCTGAGGCACCATTAGGGCAAATGAACAAGGCTATCCTGTCCCTGAAGTTGTTGCAGAGAGAGTGATTTTCCTGGCGAGCCCCTAAAATCACTGTCTCTTGAAGTTTACAAATCATAATTATTTGAGGAGCTCTAAGGAGTGGCTCTTTAAGATATCAAAAAAAAAAAAAAAAAACCTCAATAATGGGCTGTCAAGCCCATAGTCCAGGTGGATGGGTAAGTTTGACCAGAGCACTAGAGCTTGAGCCACATCTCAGGTGCATTGGGCCACTGGCCTTCCTCTGTCATCCTCTTTCTTCCTCTCTTTGTATCTCTCTGCCTCCCTCTCGCGTATCTACACATGGGTCTGTGTCTGTACTCTACTCTGACTTCCTTTGATTCATTTTGGAATATCTTTCTTTCCTGTTATGATCTATATTTTTCCCTTATTTAATCATACTCTGTGTCTTAGATTGGAGTTCCCCAAAGCTGAGATGAAACTGAATATGGATGTAAAGGTAAATAATTTGAAAGTCTTATAAAGAAAATCTTGTAGGGAATCCAGGAATTGAGTGTGCAGAGGGAAAGAGGCCAAAGCAAGATGGAGAAATTAAGCAAAGTTCCTTGGGGGTGGTGTTGGCTCAGTGCTTGCAGGACACAGAGTGGTTCACACCTGAAAGCCATTTCTGGCAGGGGCGAGGAGCTGGAGTATTTGCTTAGCAGCACTCTCAGTCACTGGTCAAGGCCTTAACCCTGGAATACAGAGTTCCAAGGCACTGCCAGCTCTCTGGGCACAAAGACATTGGACACTGGCCACTGGGAGTGAAACCGTGTAGGTAGCTGGCATGCCCAGACATTGAAATAGCTGTGCTGGACCAATGACAGTGTTTATACCAGAGTGTGAAATGATACGTTCACACATACTTTGTATTTATGTCATTCACTAAGATGTTTTATTACCTTTTCTTCTTAAAAAACAAGTGAGTTGAATGTTTCATATGTTTTTATTAAAAATGTACTGCTGTGTACAGTGTTTTATCTTTAACTTTTAGTTATTAACATTTTTCTTTATGATGTTCCTTTACAGCAGAGCTTCTCAACATGTGGTCCTGTGACCTGCAGAACCTGCATTATGGGGGCTCTTGTTAGAAATGCTGAATCTCAGGTTTCCATTCAGAAACTCTGGGGGTGGGACTCAGAAATCCAGGTTTTAAGAAAAATCTCCTGGTGATTTTGATGTTTCTTAAAGTTTGAGAATCATGGCTTTATGGACTGAGCAAGTGTTACAGAGATAGCACAGGAAAGAGGGAACTCACATTTATTCAACAGCTACTTTATGCTAAATAGAGTCCTAAGTACTCTATATTCATGATCTCATTTATTACTCATGATTCCTACCTCCTCTGAAATAAATATTGTAAGCCACAAAATCTTCACTATTGATGATGCTAAAAGTCAGCAAGATAAATTGACTTGCCTAAGGTCATACAGCTAGAGTCTAGGTCAGGATTTGAACCTAGGCCTGACTTTAAAGCCTATGCTTTCTCTAATTTATTGTGCTGCATTGGAATACTAGATGCCAGAGACTGGCATTCACCGTGCAAAGCAGAGACAAGGATAGACTTGCAAGTATAGCCTTGGGGAAGACACAGTGTTGTCTGGGCTCTGTTTGTGACCCCAGCTGTGCATGTTGAGTGCCGTAGAGAGCAAGCACCAGTGCAGGAGCAGGGGCAGTGCAGAGCAACATCACAGTGGGTGTGAGATAAAAATCATTGTCTCAAGTATTCTGGAGAAGGTTGACCCTGAAAAGGAGTTGGGGGAAACTGCCATGTATCTCTCATAATAGCTTCTGCTATGATGAGAATAGGGGCTCTGTGAATGGTAGATATTTGTCTTTGTAATAATAACAAAAGAGCAATGGTGTAATTGTGTGCTAGCAATGATAGAAGTAAAGGTGGTGGTGATGGTAGAGGTGATGAAGATGGTGGAAGTGGTGGTGATGGTGGTGGTGGTGGTGCTGATAGTGAAGAGGGTGGTGATGCTGGTGATGCTGGTGGTGATGATAGTGGAGGTGGTGGTGGTGCTCAAAGATGTAATGGTTATTGCAGCCACCACTTAACCATTCCTTCAAATACCAGTTATTGTATTTTAATACACTTTACATGTGCTGTCTCGTTTAGTATGTAATACCCACTCAGTGTTAGGTGGGGGATGAAAGGTACCGCTACCACCATTTTACAAGATAAAGAAATGGAGACTTCTGAAAGATACACATGTTTCCAAATTCAAAGTGCAAAAGCTAAAATAGGGGTGATCTATGCACTGATAATAAGAGTTAACCCTAAATGAGTGCTTACTGTGAACCAGGCACTCTGCTTAACATTTTATTTAATTCTTGTAAGACCTTTATTAGGGAGATATCACTGCCTAATAGTGACAAACAGACACAAGAGATTAAGTATTGTGCTCCTCACAAATCTCTGAGCAGCAGAGCCAGGAATTCACCCAGAGCCCACATTTCACCACTGAACTGTAAGAAAAATTGTTAATTGTTACACATCCTGAATTTATAAGCCCCTGGAAACTCTTGTTCCCAATTTTCAGTTCCATCAAAGAGTTGCATGTGTTTGCAGTTCTTTACCTTTCCACATTTGGCACATAAAATTGCACTTTATCCAGCCCAAATTCCATGCTAATTGACTGATTGAAACAGGATTCTATTCCAAGTGTGCTTTGTAACTGAGCACTCTTCTCTAGCGATAGCTTCAGGTCATCCATAAAAAAGAAAAGACAGATCTTGAAGTCTTATCTCTTTCTGAGCAAGTAGCCATAATTGGCTTATTTTGCATCCTACTCCAGTGGGTTCAAAGCTGAGCTAGATTACAAAGGGCTCCAGCTGTCACTTGGGAAGATGCCTTTTTGTACAATCCTCTGGAAAGGATTTGTTCCCATGGTGGCTTCTCCACCTCACAGATATCAAATGGGGCTTGGATGATGGGCTGGGACTTGGGAATCCTTTCATCCCTTTAAGATTTTCTTTGTAATTGGGGTACCCTTTGATAGTGTTTGACCTGTATTGACTTCTCCTAACACCTCTGGTTCACAATCCAGATCTTCAAGAAGTGTGAATTCTGTCTCATAGGAGAGGCGGTGTGCATAGTGCGTTAGCAGTGCTGCTGGAAGTGGGGTTGGCCAACTGGTGTGGGTCTAGAACAGGTTTGCTGCTGGTTCCCAAGGAGATTCAGAGCTCACACCAGAATGTAAATCTTCTAGGAAATGAAGCACACTGTTCAGTTCAGCTGACATGTTTTCATGGCAAGGCTTCCTCCATGAAGGAAGCACTGCACAGGTTTACAGCCTGGTGCCAATATCTCATTTCCTTACAGACCAGTAAAAAATACTTTGAGGTCTAGCTACTTTGTGTAGCTCTGATTTAAAGCACAAATTCTAGAACCCAACTTCTTGAGTTCAAATCCTAGTGCTGCCACTTATTAGCTGGGTGACTTGAGGTAGGTAACTTCTTTGCAACACAATTTTCTCACCTATTAATTGAGAAAAATATTACTACTTACTACTGTTAAATTGTGTGCACATATGTGATAAATATATCACATAGTAAGCACTATGCATATGTCAATAATAACAACAATAATATCAATAACAATAATAGCAATAATTATATGAAGGAAACAACCAACATAGTCCTGCAGGGGCAGCTAGATGTGTGACTCTCCTTTGAACTGAGATAGATGCAGAATGGTTGAGCTGCTTAATTAAAGACAGGCGAAGCTGGGGCTGACGTTGAGCTCTGTAAATGATAAAAATTTGATCTTTAGAGTTTTAATGTCTGACTCTCCAAACTGCCATTTCTCCCCCCATTTCTAACTGAAAATGATAGAGGATCCCAACTAAAAATCTACCGGGACTTGGGAAGGGAGGGAAATGGTTACTGCACATTCCAAAGGATTTGTTCATTTGAGTGCAAACTGCAAGCTCCATGAAGGAAGTGGTACTTGTTATGTAGCAGGCACTCCACAAATATTTGTTGGATGAGTAAATGTCACCAGAAATGCAGAATTGTTCATGCTGTGGATGACTTAAGGTCTTTAAATTCACTTGCTCTAAGATCTAAAACCAGGAAAGTGGCTTTACAAAGGGTCTAATCCATATTCGTCCCTTAGCTCAACACAGCCTTTCTAAGATTATTGGGCTTCTGTCCTTGTGTTTAAAAGACCAGGTGAAAACTGAGCCCCAAGCAACTCATCTTTGATGCATCATACTTACACTCTCATTGCACTGTGACTGGAACTGGAAGTCTATCTGGGAAGTTTTACTCTGGGTCCTAGAATTTAATCTTTGAACTTTTTTCATTTTACCAAATACTGTTCAGTTACCATGTTGGAAAGTCATGGCCTTTAGAATCCATGGTAGATAAATTCAAAAGAGCCCTAAAACCAAGAATTCCAGGAACATTGTATTTAATAAATAAGGGTGGGAGGGGAAGCAGGCATATTGTTTTTTTTTTCCCACTCTTTTCTCCACTGGTGAAAATGAAGCTTGGCAGAAAGTGTTGGACTAACCTAGAGACTGGATCCAGACAGTATAAGAAATAGGCTATGTTTTTTTAAAACTAATTTTAATTTTAGTTATTTCTAAATATTTTTTAATTGTGCCAAAGTACACATAACATATGCTTTACCATCCTAATCATGTTTAAGTATGCAATCCAGTGGCATTAAGCACATTCACATTGTTACTCAGTTGCTCCCACCACCCATGCCCAGAGCTCTCTTTACCTTGGAAAACTGAAACTCGTTCCCATTAAGCACTAACTCCTCTTCCCTCTCCCCGACCCCTGGCACCCACTATTTTCCTCTCTGTCTCTATGAATTTAACTAACCTAGCTACCTTATAGAAATAGAATCATACAGTGTTTGTCTTTCATGTGGCTGGCTTATTTCACTTAACACAATGTCATCAAGGTTCATCCATTTTGTAGCATGTATCAGAATTCCCTTCTCTTTTAAAGCTGAATAACATTCGATTGTATGTATATAAACATTTTGTTTATCCATTCATCTGTGGATGGATACTTCAATTGTTTTCATCTTTGGCTCTTGTGAAAAATGAACATGAGTGTGCAGACATCCCTTTGAATTCTGATTTTAGTTGATTTAAAAATGAGTGTTGATGTTTTAATCTGAGTACCAGAGCACCAGTAACCTAAGGTAGATGCCTTCAGTAGCTTCCCAGGTCTTTATAATAGATAAATTTTGTCTTCTTTCTCTTCTCTCTCTCTCTCTTTCTCTTTTTCTTTCTCATTCCTTCTTCCTCCCTGTCCCTGTCCCTGTCCCTCCCCCCCCCGCCTCTTGCTCTCCCTCTCCCCCCTCCTTCCCCTCTCCTTCTCTCCCCCCCTCCCTGTCCCTCTCTTTCCCCCTCCCTGTCCCCCTCTCCCTCTCCCTCTCTCCATTTCTCTCTTTGGTGCTTGCTTTTGTTTGTAGGCCATGCAGGCATATTCAGTCCCTTCTACCCTGACAACCCTTTCCAAGGTGTTTAGATTTTATTAAAGAGCAAATGAGAGAGTTACCAAACATAACTGTAGAGGAATTGACCAAATGGAAATCATGGATTAAGCTTTAGATTTAAGGTAGAGTTACTGTAAAAGCTAATATATTTATGTGAATAAAAGGTCTGACTTAAAGATAGATCCCCTAGATTGTCTTTTTTTGATAAGAAATGACTATTTTTATAAAAAAGAACTTATTATCAGATAATGCAAGTCTCCATTTGCAAGGTAAGGTAATCTGAAACAACACGTTGTCCAGTCAAAACAGGGAACATATTAGATTCGAGACATGGAACATAATACACTCAGGGTGTCTTTGTAGACCCTGAAGTCCCAGTTTAGCTTCGTAGAGAGAAACAGCATGTAGTGAAGCGGGCTGAAGAGAAGGAAAGAGCAGAGATGTGTGCATTTGCACACACAAGTGTGCAGCTGTGCCCTTTGGAGTGAAGTGAAGGCAGAGGCAATGTGGCAAGTTTCCAGAGTGGGGAGAAAGCTCATGAAAGTGACAACCAGCTGTGCTGTCTTTATTTCCACTGACAACTTGCTTGGTTGGGACATGCATGTCACCAACTAGTGGGCAACAATGTTGAGGTGGAAATGGATATGTTTTTAAATAGGAATAAATATACAGAAGAAAAAAGACTGAAAGGAAATGCATGAAAATGCTCAAAGTTTTGTTTGGGTTGGTGAATTGTTTTCTTCCTTTTTTCTAGTAAAAACTTCATGTGTGTGTGTAACAGAAAGCACTATACTTGGTAAATTAGGGAAAAAAGTCCATGTGACTTGGTATTCTCAATCTACTGCTGCTACCATTAGTGATCCTTCCTGCTGTTCCTTCCCTGACCACCCCCAGCACCTGCCCCCACCCCCACCTTCTCCGACCCTACCAGCTGGGGGCTGTTGTCATGATTGTATATTGACATTCATTCCCTTTTCCTAAAAGTGCCCAGGTTTCCAGGAATCACTTCTCCACCACTGGGTACACTCAGCATAATGGTGAGCAATGTGCCTTCTTTCCATGGAAGCAGGGCGGGCGGGGTTGGGGGCTATGGAAACTTCTACTTCCATCTCCTCTTTTTGCTACCTGTTTCAGGAAAGGCATAGACTGGGGACTTCATTCCAGCCTTGTCCCTGTTGCCCTGGAGTCATGGGGGAGGGGCTGCCCCACAGGGGCCACTCCAAGGCCAGGGCTTCTTTTTTTTTCTTTTCCTTCCTCCCTCCCTCTCTTCCTTTGTTTTTTTTCCTTTTTGAGCTTTTTTGAGATATAATTCACACATAATACAAATCACCCATTTAAAGTGTATGATTCAATGGCTTTTAATATATTCACAGAGTTGTACATCATCAGTTCTGAAACATTCTTATCACCCCAGAAAGGAACACTGTACCATCAACAATCACAGCCCATTTTCCTCCAACTTTTCCTCCCCTCAACCCAGCCACCTTCTGTCTCTATCAGTTTGCCTATTCTGGACTTTTCATCTGAAGTCGGTGTTTGTGATTTGCAGTAGTTATGTTCTGTACAGCTGCCATGGACACTGCATTAATGAAGATGGAACCATCCATCACTCTCCTGGAGGAAACACAGGGTCACGTTCCTGCGAGCTTTCGGCCACAACATTCTGTTAACTGATCAGATACATAACCTTGATTTATGTGTGTTTCAGTTCAAAGACACCTTATTTGATATCTATTATTAATTCAAAGACATTTAGCTCACGGTCAAGAGCACTACAAGTCATGGTTGAACAAAGCTCATATTTTCTGTACTGCACACACAGCCTTCTTGCATTTAGGGACACTAGATAGCACTTCAGCACCACACTTGGCCTTTCTAAGCAGCAAAATCACCAACAAAAAGCACAAAACTGTGAAACATGAAAACATGTCACCAAGTAGACCATGAAAGGACACTTTTTACAGCAAGAAAGCTGAAACAAGAAGGCAGAACCTGGCCTTGTTTTACCTCAGCTGGGGAAAAATATGTCAGGTAACTCAAAATTTTCACCACTGTGTGTGTGTGTCTGTGAATGGCCATGAAAGTGCCCCAAGTATTGATTTGGGGGTCACAGATACAATTTTAGCAAGGAGGTGAATTTGCAACTATGGAATCTGAAAATAAAGAAGATTGACTATAAATGGTATTACCAATAATTTGGTCTTTTTGGTTGGTTTCTTTCACTCCGTGTGTTTCCAAGTTTAATTTATGTTGTACAATGTATCAGAACTTCATTCCCTGTCAAATATATTCTATTGGCTATTATGAATAATGGTGTTAGGCACATTTATGTTCAAGAGTCTGTGTGGACATATGTTTTCATTTCTCTTGGGCACATTTCTAGGAGCAGAGTTTCTGTGTCATATGGTAACTCAACGTTCAATTTTTTGAGGAACTACTAGACTTTTCCCAAAGTAGTTCACCATTTTATATTTTCCTTTTTAAACATAAAATTTAAAAAATAATTTTTAGAGGTTGAGAGGTAGGGAGAGAGAGAGAGAAATGTCGATTTGTTGTTCCACTTATTTATGCATTTATTGGTTCATTCTTGTATGTGTCCTGACCAGGGATTGAACTCATAACCTTGGTGTATTGGGATGATGCTCTAAGCACAGAGCTACCCACTCAGGGACATATTTTATATTTCTTTTTTAAAAGATTTACTTTTAGAGAGGAGGAAGTGATGGAGAAAGACAGGGAGAGAAACTTCAATGTGAGAAACATTGATTGGTTGCCTCCGGAACACACCCCAAAGAGGAACCAAACTCACAACCCAGGAATGTGCCCTGACTGAGAATCAACCAGTAACCTTTCTATTTGAGGGGTGATGCCCAACCCACTGAGCCACACTAGTCAGGGCTCATTTCATATTTTCACTAGCAAGATAAGAATGTTCCAATTTCTTCGCATCCTTGCTAACACTTCTCATTATCTTAATTTTTTTACTATAACCATCCTACTGAGCATAAAGTGATATCTCATTGTGGTTTCAATTTGCATTTTTCTAATAACTAATGATGTAAAAGTGTGTGTGCATGTATGTGTATGCACATGTGTATGTTTATTGGCTACTTGTACATCTTTGGAGAAATATCTATTCAGATTCTTTAGGCAGGGATTTTGTACATTTTCTTGTGCTGTATATCCCTTAAGCAGCTTGGTAAAATTTATGGATCCCTTCTCAGAATAAAACTAATTACAAAGAAAACCAATTATATTGAAATAATGCTATTATTTCAAAAACCAAATTTGTCATTTGGTCATTTTAAATCTCCTTACTAAATGTTAAGTAAAATTAAGAAGCCTATTTAATAATGTCATAATATGGAAGTAATAATGAGTATTAAAAATATTTGGAGATATCTATAACAACTGTAATAAACTATAAAATATATTTAATTTTATTTGGTGGCAGAACCACCAGAGCACAAAATTGACTTAATGTTCTTCATAAGCCTGTGAGGAACGGCAGGTGGGGAGCTGGGCAATTCTGAGCTCTGTTTTGAGGGAAGGAGAGGTATGGATAAACAGAAAAGGAAGTTAAGCGTGAGTCCAAAGGGACACTTCAGATGCCATGTTGGTGATGGGGGAATAAAGGCTTGCACTTGGCTACCTATCAAAGAATATGTGGGCAACTAAAGTGGTGCAGAGAAAAGAGGAGAATGCAGGGTCAAGTTCATGATCTGCCACGACATATCTGTAAGAACTTGAGTGGTCCCTTTGTGGCCCCTTTGTGCCTACTTTTTCATTTATCAAAATGGTAAGGGGGCTGGACCACTCTATTGCATGCAATATAAAATACTTAAGAACAGGTACAGAGTTAAGAAGATTTCTACTTTCTTGGAGTCTAGAGTCTAGGGGGAGCGACAGCCAATGAGATAATAGGAGAGAGTGTGGTAGGTAAATGCAGTGTGCTCTAGAGGCTTCTAACTGAATTTACCAGCAATCGAGAGGGTTTTCCAAAGAATTTAACAGCAAATCTAAGATAAAGGATGAATACAGGGTGTTTGTTATGAGAGTGATGGTGGAAAATGGGGAGAGTAGTGCTCCAGGAAAGAGGATTGGAATGTACAAATAGAGACATTAAACGCTTCTCAGGAATCAAAAGGGGCAGTGGAACAGGATCAGTGGAAGGTTTTGTTTTCTGGTCCCTCCCCCGATTCACAGATTATTTTATTAGATTTTATAAATAGAAAATATATGCCCATTACCATAGCCCAAAGATAGAAAAGAGCGTAAAAAATACCTCTTTCTTCTCTTTTGCCCCCTGGCCATCCATTTCTGTTTCTGACAGACAACCATAGGCACCAGTTTCCTGTTAATAATTCAGGAATATTTTATGAATTTACAAGCATAAAAATATGTTTCTGTAAAAATGGCAATGTTGTATGTACCATTATTATTTTTATTTTTTATTTTTTTGGATGCTGGAGACAAACAGCTTTATTAAAGATACTACCAAAAATTTTGGCAAACATTTCAAAACACACTTGTAAACATAATGCTTCCCTTTTTAACTGGCAGCACTTTGAAAAAACAATACAGTAAGACAACACAACTTGAATTAACATTAATTTAAACCTTACATTTTGACATAACTTATGTTCCCAAATGATAAAACAACAAGTGATAGTTTAAATCGACGTCAACAGATAAACTCCATGAAATGAGAGTTTGTGCTGTTCGATGAATCACAGTACGCAATGGTTGAATATATCCACTGTTTTTTATATTCCTGGTACAAAGGATGAAGAAAAAAATCTTTAAATATACATTTCATGTAGGTAATAATTTCTTTGCATATCTCTCTTCAAAAAATAATATATTTTTTAAAGATTTTATTTATTTATCTTTAGAGGGGAAGGGAAGGAGAGAGGGAGAGAAATATCAATGTGTGGTTGCCTCTCATGTGTCCCCTGCCAGGAACTGGCCTGCAACCCAGGCATGTGCTCTGACTGGGAATCGAACTGCGATCCTTTGGTTTGCAGGCCCGCGCTCAATCCACTGAGCTACACCAGCCAGGTCTAATATTTATTTTTATATTATTATTATTTTTATATTTAACTATATATCTTTGCTTTTACTACTTAACCACCTTTCTACAAAATCTTAACATTCTTTTAATGGCCAATCTGAGAGGTGAAAAATATCTCATAATTTTAATCCTCTTATTATAAGCAAAGTTAAGCTTTTTTTTATTGGTATGGTGCAGAGTATCTGTATTTTGTAATCTGTGAAAAATATGTTTATATAATTGCAAATATTTTGTATTGCTTTGCCAGAGCCTTTTACATATTGGAAAAATTAACCCTTTGTGATTTGACCCACAAATATGTTTTCCTTGGTTTGACATTTTTCTTTTGGCTTTTTTGTTTTACTTTGATATTTTGTCACTAGTCATTTTGGGGGATAGTCAAGTTTATTAATAATTTTAATAGTTTCTGGGTTTTACATAATATTTTTAGGAAAACCTCATTTTCCTAGTTAAAGGTCTCATTTTATTTTAGTACTTTTATGGATTCATTTCACGCATTTCAGTTTTCTTACCTGTAATTTTATTAGAAGGTATGAGTTAGAGACCTAAATTTATTTTTTTCTCCAGATGCCATCCATTTTTCCACCATAATTTACTTATAATCTGTCTTTGCTTTCCCCTCATTGATCTAATGTGCCACCTTTATCATGCTCTAAATTCCCAAATGTATTTTTATTTATTTCTGGACTTTTCATTGATTCTCTTTATCTGTCTTTTCCTGTCCTGGTACCACATAATTTCAATTTATGTGACATGTATGTATTTAATATCTGGAAAACTTAGCCTCTTCTCTTTCAGAATGCTCCTGCCTATTGCTCTGAGAGAAACTTTGGAGGGAACAAAGACTACACAGGTTGTTTATCTTTTGCTGCATTCCCAGGTCCTGAGATGTAACTTTTGCCAGAGGTAGGCTGTGCCTACCTCTGGCTGCTTCAAGGAATTCCTAGATTACTAGTAATGAGCACTCTATCCTGTTCTTGATCTGCTTTTCCAGAGTTTTTGTTGCTCCTTCCTTCCTGGATTCTGAGAAGAGGAATTAGACATGTTATTCACCGTAGAGCTTTGACTGGAACCTCAGTTTCCCTGATTCCTGTTCAGGACTTAACCACGGTTATTACTTCTCTGACTTGTATTATTACTGCTAATGTCATCATCACCTGACCCCCACTGCTGCTATTAAATGGCATCATGCCAGAAACTGCACTTAGTGTTTCAGATATATTACCCAGTTCATCTTGTCACAGCACCCACAGGAGGGGGAGCGTGTCTCTCTGTCCATACCCAGCTGTTGGTGGTCACCACCGTATGTGTCCACCCTTCTGCACATCCCCTTTGATGGCCACTTCCCAGCTTCTGACCAGGAGCCCACGCAACTAGACTGCTAGGAGCTACAGCAGACAAATTGCTGCATGAGTGTGTTTTTATTTCTAAAGTTGTAAATCACACCAAAAAATATATATGTTTTACAATTTACAATGTGTCTGACAAGAAAACAGGTTATTGCTGCCAAGTCTTGATTTTTGATTGAACCTCTATTTGAGTGGGGGGCACAATAAATAGCCCTACCCATGGGGGCATAAGGCAACAGTGGAAGCATCTGAGAATGTCTCCTGGGAGGGTCAGGGGCAGAGAGCCCAGTTTTCTGGATGCCTTGTTGATTTTGGTTATTTTTGGAAGTGTCTCTTAAAGGGCCATTGCAGGGGACTGGATAAATTCACGACTGCCTTTCTGATAGCAGGCCAGCAACAAAGTGGTTCCGTTGAGCCACAGGGGCCAAACCTGGGCTTGATTTGACCTTAACAGACTTGGTAATTTCTAGACCACCTAGGTTTGTTTCCCCACTTCTGAAAAGTCACTCTGCACACCAAGAGAGGACATCCCCACCTTGTTAGGCCCTTTACTCAGTGATGGCTTTTTGGAGAATGAGGATGTTTAACCTGTCAATGATTGAGTGAGAGAAGCCAGCAGGGGCAGCTGTGATCAGAGCCTTGTGTCCTCCACCAGTGGCATGGCATCATACACAGATGGTAGTGGTTGGTCCATAGCACCCCTCTGTCAGCGCGGGCTGAGCCTGCCAGGGCTCCTTAGCAGGGATGTGAGTGCTCGTGTGTCTGCGAGGAAGAGCATCGAGGCTGGTGCACCCTCTGTTGTGAGAAGAGAGACACCTGCAGAAACTCAGGAGACAATGGCCCAAGCCATGAGCCCAGGAGGTGATCGAAATGTGGGTGGTCCTGGTGATCCCTGAAGGCTGGTGTCCATGTAGCTCCTGGGTCTGTGCTGTGGAGGCCTGGAGGTGTTCCCCATTTCTTATGTTTGTCCATGATCTCATTTGAAATTCCAAACATCTTGCAATCTGGGTATTATTATTCCTTACTTAGTGGTAAAGCAACTGAGACTTACAGATGTTAACTTGCTCAAAGCTGTGTGGACGATAGGCAAGGCATTCCCACTGAGTTGTTTCTCTGACCTTCAACTTCAGAATTCAAAATGAAGATCATTTTGTAATTGAAAAATAGAGGACTGGATATTTTTCTCTAAATAAATCTAAATGTTTTGCCTTTTTAAAATTCTCACATGGGTATGTGCTTCTTGATTTTAGAAAGAGGGGAAGGGAAAGAGAGAGAGAGGGAGAGAAACACCAATATGAGAGAGAAACATCGATTGATTGCCTCTCATACATGACCTGACCAGGGACTGAACCTGCAACCTAGGCATGTGCTCTGACTGAGAATCAAATTTGCAGCCTTTTGGTTTATCCTCCAACCAGCTGAGCCATACTGTCCATGGCTAAATATTTTGCCTTAAAAAAAAAATCTGTTCCTCCAACCCAATGTCTTCCCCAGCTTCCATATATACCTGCTAAAAATGCAGAGCTCTCTAGGATGACTAAGAGAAAATATTCTTCTTTTATTTTTCCACAATTAACACAATGACTTTGTTTAACATATGTTTACTGATCATTTCCCTGGGCTCTGGCACTGTACAACTTTTAGCATGTGAATATGGAAAACATAACATTTTAAAAATGTTTCTGTGTGGAGACATTAAAAGCAATATATTAAGATACCAGGTAGAGGAAGAGCAGTTGTTGACCTTGTTGGTCTTCCTGCTCCTCACTTGCCCTGGCTGGATCTTCCCCCTTTCCTTCACCCCAGCAAACTTAAAACACTCTGAAAAAGTGTCCTTCACCCACCCCCACCTCCTACTGAGACTGGCAGCTTCAGTGGAATCTCTTATTGCAGCTCTGAGTTAGCAACATACATCCAATTTGCTGTAATTTTCTCTGGCTCCTTTTCTTTGGCACCCATGGGACTTTGAAATGTTGGAGTCCATGACTTCCCTCTCAGACCTGCAGTTCCTGAAAGAGCTTGTACTTTAGTTGATGCCTATGGCTTGCAATGAGGAGCCCCTTGCCCTGTTTGTAAGAATCTCCTCCTCATCCTTCTTTTTGTTCTCCTCCTCCTTCTTCTCTTTCTCCT
The DNA here is from genome assembly GCA_004027475.1 of Anoura caudifer. Taxonomy (NCBI): domain Eukaryota; kingdom Metazoa; phylum Chordata; class Mammalia; order Chiroptera; family Phyllostomidae; genus Anoura; species Anoura caudifer. Next base: position 29,548 of record PVKU01006325.1, read on the forward strand.
CTGCCTTTTTCTTCTTCTTCTTCTGAGATGGAATTTTTATACATTTTAATTTTTTTCATCTTTTTATAATTTCCAAATGTCCTACACTTAACCTGTATTGCTTTTATTATGTATGTATTTATATTTCAATTACAGCTGAAATTCAATACTATGTTATATTATTAATTGCTGGTGTACAGCATAGAGATTAGACAATAACATAATTTACAAAGTGATTCCCATGATAAGTCTAGTATCCACCTGGCACCACGCATAGTTATTACAATATTATTAACTATGTCCTTATGCTGTACTTTACATTCCCATAACTATTTTCTAACTAACAATTTGTATGTCTTGATCCCTTCACCTTTTTCATCCAGCCCCTCAACACCCCCACCCCCCCATCTGGCAACCATCAGTTTGTTCTCCGAATCTGTGAGTGTGTTTCTGTTTTGTTTATTTTGATCTTTATATTCCACATATAAGTAAAATGATATAGTATTTTTCTTTCCCTGTCTCACTTATTTTACTTAGTAAAATACCCTTTTGTTCTATCCATGCTGCCTCAGATGGTAAGATTTCCTTCTTTCCTATGGCTGAGTCATATTCCATTGTGTAAATGTACCACTGCTTTTTATCAACTCATCTATTGATGGGCACTTGAGTTGCTTTTGTAGATAATGCTGCCATAAACATAGGGGTGCATGTATTTCTTTTGAATTAATATTTTGGATTTCTTCAGATATGTAATCAGAAGTAGAAATGCTGGGTCATAAGGTAGTTATATTTTTAATTTTTAAAGGCCCTTCCAAACTGTTCTCCACAGTGGCTGTACCAATCATCATTCCCACCTGTAACATACAAGGTTACCCTCTTCTCTACATCCTCACCACCACTTGTTGTTTGTAGGTTTATTGATGACAGTCATTCTGAAAGTTGTGTGGTGATAGCTCATTGTAGTTTGTTTGCATTTCTCTCATAATTAGTGATATTGAACAGCTTTTCATGTCCATTGGCCATCTGTATATCCTCTTTGGAGAAGTGTCTATTCAGGTCCTTAGCCCATTTTTTAAATTGGATTTTTCTTTTGGTGTTGAGTTGTATAAGTTCTTTATAAATTTTGGAAATTAATCCCTTATTGGATGTGTCATTGGTGCATGTTTTCTTCCATACAGTAGGTTTTTTGTTTTGTTGATGGTTTCCTTTGTTGTATAAAATGTTTTAGTTTGACATTGTCTCATTTATTTATTTATTTATTTTTGCTTCCCTTGCCTGAGGAGATATATCAGAAAAAATATTACTAAGAGCAATGTCAGAGAGTTTACTCCCTATGTTTCCTTCTAGAAGATTTATGATTTTGAGTCTTATATTTAGGTCATTAATTCATTTTTGAGGTTATTCTTATATATGGTATAAAAATGTGGTCAGTTTTATTGTTTTGCTTACATCTGTCAAGTTTTCCCCAACAAGATTAGTTAAATAGATTGTTTTTACCCCATTGTATCTTCTTGCCTCCTTGGTTGTACATTAATTGACCATACAGGCATAGATTTATTTCTGGCTTTCTCTTCTGTACTATCGATCTATGTGTCTGTTTTTATGCCAGTATCAAGTTGTTTGGATTACCATAGTTTTGCGGTATAATTTGATATCAGGTAGCATGATACCCTCAGCTTTATTCTTCTTTCTTAAAATTGCTGTGGGTATTCCAGGTCTGTTGTGATTCCAGAAAAAATTAGAATTATTTGTTCTAGTTCTGTGAAAAAATGCCATCGGTATTTTGATAGGGATTGCACTGAATCTTTAGATTGCTTTGAGCAGTATGGACATTTGAATGATGTTAATTCTTCTATCCATGAGCATGGCATATGCTTCCATTTATTTGTGTCTTCTTCAAATTTTTTCTTTAATGTCTTATAATTATCTGAGTACAGATATTTCCTTCTTGGTTAAGTTTATTCCTAGGTATTAGCATATTTTTGATGTAGTTATAAATGAATTATTTTCTTAATTTTTCTTATAGTTCATTATTGGTGTACAGAAATAAAGTTGATTTCTGAATATTCATTTTGTGTCCTACTACTTAATTCATTTATCAATTCTGGTAGTTTTTGGCAAACTCTTTAGAATTCTCTATATATAGTATCATATCATCTGCAAATAATGACAGTTTTGCTTCTTTCCAATTTGGATGCCTTTTATTTCTTCTTCTTTTCTGACATCTGTGGCTAGGTTGAATAAGAGTGGCATAAGTGAACATCCTGGTCTTGTTTCTGATCTTAAGGAAAACATTTTTTTAGTTTTTTCCTGTTGTGTATGATGTTGGCTGTGGGTTTGTCAAATGTGGCCTTTATTACACAGAGGTATGTTCCTTCTATTCCCACTTTGCTGAGAGAATATTTAGTTCCTATTGAATATGGGTGCTGGATTTTGTCATTGTTTTTTGCATGCATTAATATGATCATTTTAATGATTTTTATCCTTTATTTTGTTTGTGTGGTATATCACATTAATTAACTTGTGGATACTGAACCAACCTTGTGTCTCATGAATGAATCCCGACTGACCACAATGTATGATCTTTTATACGCATTGTTGAAGTCAGTTTGCTAATATTTTGTTGAGGATTATTGCATCTATGCTTATCAGAAATATTGACTTATAATTTTTTTGTAATGTCTATGTCTGGTTTTGAAATCAGGGTGATGATGACCTTGTAAAATGAGCTGGGGAGCCTTCCCTTGTCTTGAATTTTTGGGGTTAATTTGAGAAGAATAGGTATTAATTTTTTTTTTGAATGTTAGGTAAAATTCACTTGTAAAACCATGTGGAGCAGGACTTTTGTTTGCTGGGAGTTTTTTTGATTAGTGCTTCTATTTTTTGGTTGCAGTTGTTCTACTCAGATTTTCTGTTTCTTCTTTATTCAGTTTTGGGAGATTGTATGTTTCTAGGAATTTATCCATTTCTCCCAGATTGTCCAATTTGTTGGCATATAGTTGTTCATAGTATTTTCTTACAATGTTTTGTATTTCTTTGGTGTCAGTTGTCACTTTTCTTTCATTTCTGATTTTACTTATTTGGGTCCTCTCTCTTTTTTTCTTGATGAGTCTTGTTAAAGGTTTGTTAATCTTGTTTACATTTTTTAAAAAAAGCCAGCTCTTGGTTTAACTGATCTTTATTGACTTTTTAGACTCTATTGCATTTATTTCTCTTCTGATGTGTACTATTTCCTTTTTTCCACTCATTTTGGCCTTTGTTCCTTGTTTTCTCTTTATTTTTATTTTAGGTGTAAGCTTAGTTTGTTTATTGAGATTTGTCTTGTTTCTTAAGGTTGGCATATATTGCTATAAATTTCCCTCTTAGAGCTCTTTCTCTGTGGCCCATAGATTTTGGGTGATTGTGTTTTTATTTCAATTTGTCTGAAGGTAACTTTTGTTTTTTTTCCTTGATCTCATTGTTAACTCATTTATTGTTTAGTGACATGTTGTTTAAGCTTCCATGTCTTTGTGGTTTTTCATTTTTTTCCTTATAATTGATTTCTACTTTTATATCCTTGTGGTTGGAGAAGATCCTTGATATGATTTCAATTTTCTTATAATTACTGAGACTCATTTGTGGCCTAACATGTGGTCTATCCTAGAAAATGTTCCATGTGCACTTGAAATGTATATTCTACTGCTCTGGGGTGAAATGCTCTGAAAATATCAATTAAATCCATCTGGTCAAATGTGTCATTGAAGGCTGCTGTTTCCTTCTTGAACTTCTGTCTGGAAGATCTATCCAGTGGGGTGATGTCAGTGGGGTGTTAAAATTCCCTAGTATGACCATATTGCTGTTGATTTCTCTCTTATGTCCATCAAGACCTGCTTTATATACTTGGTGCTCCTATGAGTGGTGTATACATGTTTACAATGATTATATCCTTTTGTTGGATTGGTCCCTTTATCATGTCACGTCTTTCTTTGATTCTTTTTAAAGCCTTTGTTTTATTTGTTTATTTAATTTACTTTTGCATGCTCTCATCTTTATTCAGGAAAGAGAGAGGGAATACTGGCTCTTCCTCCCCCCATCCTTCTTTTAAGCTGAGTTCACTGACTCTCAGAAGACCAGGAGAGAGTAAAGGTGTCTGGACCTAGCTGAGGAGGTAAATGGGCAGGAGGCGGAGAAGGAGATGGGGGTTCCCAGGGTAGGAAGGGGCAGCTAGCATTGTGTTTGCATTCAGCTCCAAGGTGGGAGGATGGGGTATACCCTGAGGGTGCCTGGAATGTGGGCTGTCAGTCACACATGTGCAAAATGGCAAAGTGCAGTGGTGTTGGACTTTTTGAGGTTTTTCTCCCTTCTGACCTTGCTTCCTATCGTGCCTCCCAGCCTCAGCTGGTGTTATCCATGATCCAAACAGGAATCCACCCACTCAGGCCAAAGATGGAAGGATGAGGAAGGCTGGGAGCTGGAACAAAGCTGGGGGGTGTCACACAGAAGGTGTTACCATAAATCCTCCCAGAGTTTAGCCAACCCCAAGCTACATTGTCTTGCGATGAACATTCCTCTTTGGGTGTCAGTCTGTGTCCCCTTTGTCCCTCCATTTTCCCATCCCAGCCACTCATAATCCAACTTCTTGCTGTCTTCCTCCTGGTGAGTGTCACTGTGGTGCCATCCTTGTCTTCCTTGGAGAGGTGGGCCTGGGAATCCAGTGCAAACAGCAAGAGGAGGCTGGTGCCCTTGCTGACAGTGGAGAAGGAAGTAGCTGCAGCCCCACAAGTGGTGGTGTCAGGGGCAGGGTCAGAGCTACAGGTGGGACAGCTGGTGGGCTTGGGACTGCTGTCAAATGAAGGAGCTCAGCTCTGGAGCAGTGATGTGCCTAGCTCTTTCAATGGCTCCCAAGACCTGCTGTGAGTGCTGTTGGGGAAGGTAGAGGAGGACCTGGGCACAGATCCTATTAGGCCTCTGGATGATTTTGGCCTGCTTGAGCATCTCAGTGTTCAAGCCTAGTACATCTTGTGATACTTCATAAAATGACACTACATCTAAACTTCTCACTGGCCAACTGGTCACTGTCAGGCTTCAGGTGGTGATACACAGCCTGCAGGAGCCGACATTTGTCTTTGGAGTGGCCGCAGGAGTCTGAGGTGGTGAAATTGAGTTGCTGGGGTAGGGGCCAATAAGCCCAAATGTCAGCTTTGTGGAAATGTAATGTCAGTGGCTACATGGGACACAAGGTGCAGCCAGCTGTGCACCTTAGCTCTGGCAGCTGGAGGCACCTGGTGGCCATGCCTTTGTCCCAGAGCACGTGGGCAGCTCCCAGAACACTGCCACCATCTCCCTACCCTGCATTGCCTGCTTCCTGCACCACCTCCCTGTGCACCACCTGGACCTGCCTTCCTGGGTCCCCGGCACTCTTCCCTGCTCCTCCTGCCACCCACCTCCTGCCACCCATGTCCCCTCATACCCTGCCACTGCTTCTGTTGTCTCTATAGCCTTTGTTTTAAAGTCTATTTTGTCTAATAAAAGCATTGCTATACCAGCTTTTTTTTTCATTTTCATTTTCATGAAATATCTTTTTCCATCCCTTTATTTTCTGTCTCTGTGTGTCTTTTGATCTGAAGTGAGTCTCTTGTGGGCAGCATAGGTATGGGTATTGTGTTCTTATCCATGTAGTTTCCCTGTGTCTTTTGATTGGAACATTTAATCCATTTGTATTTAAGGCAATTACTCATTGATATGTAGTTATTGTCATTTTATTATTCATATTTTTATTTTGTCTTAAACAAGACTTGTCTTGTAATGCTGGTTTGGTAGTGATGAACTCCTTTAGTTTTTTCTTGTCTGAGAAACTCTTTATCTCTCCTTCGATTGTAAACAATAGCTTTGCTGGGTATAGTAATTTTGTTTGTAGGTCCTTGCTTTCCATCACTTTGAATACTTATTGCTCGGCCCTTCTGGCCTGTGAAGTTTTCATTGAGAAATGAGCTGACAGTTTTATGGGAGCTCCCTTGTAGGTAACTAAATACTATTTTTTTTTACTCTGCTTTTAAGAGTCACTTTGTCTTTAACCTTTGGCGTTTTAATTATGATGTATCTTGGTGTGGGCCTCTTTGGGTTCATCTTGTTTGAGTCTCTGTGTTTCCTGGACTTGAATGTCTATCAGGTTAAGGAAGTTTTCCATCATCATTTTTTCCAATAGGTTTACAACTCCTTGTTCTCTCTCTCTTCCTTCCAGACCCCAATGATGAAAATAATGGAATGCTTCAAATTGTCCCAGAGGCTTCTTAGACTATCCTCATTTTTTAAAAAAATTCCTTTTTCTTTTTGCTGTTCTAATTGGATGTTTTCTGCTACCTTATCTTCCAAATCACTGATTCAGTCCTCTACTTCATCTAATGTGATGTTGGTTCCTTCTAGTGTGTTCTTTGTTTCAGTTACTGTATTCTTCACTTCTCACTTTTTGTTAATGGTTTCTGTTTCCTTTTTTATGCTTACTGTATCTTTGGTGAAATTTTCCCTGAGGTCATACATTCTTCTCCTAAGTTTATGGAACATCCTTATAACTAGTGTTTTGAACTTTGTATCTGGAGGTTTGCTTGCTTCCATCTTATTTAGTTTTTCTCCTGGAGATTTCTCCTGTTCTGTCATTTGGGACATGTTTGTCTCTCCATTTTGGCTGTCTCTCTGTGTTTATTTCTATATCGTAAGTACATCTGCTATGTCTCCTAGTCTTATAAGGGTGGCCTCACATAGTAGGTGTCTTGTGGGACCCAGTGATACAGTATCCCTGATCGCTTGATTTGGTTTCTCCAGGTGTGTCTCTTGTGTGGGTTGTGTGTGCTCCCCTGTTGTATTTGAGTCTTGACTGCTGTTGGCATGTCAGTGGCTGGGTTTGACCCACAGGTGGGCTGGTTGTGAAGATTAGCCCCAAACGCCGCATACAAGCTGCTGTGCAGGGATTGACCCCAGGGACTGGGCTATGCCTTAGGGGGTTGGTTCCTGCTGAGATCTCTCAGTGAGTGTGACTCTTGTGAAAGTGTTTGGATGGTGTTCTGTTGTGGTTTGTGGTTGGCCATTTGGTGTGTTGGTTTGGGGACTCCTTGGAGGGACTCTGGTACAGCCCAATATCAGGTACTGCCTATGGTGGGCCTGGGGTTGCCTGTTAGGAGCTACACAGTGATCTGAGGAGGGAAGCTACCTGAGCTGGGCCTAAATGTGTGTGGGCGGGCCCTGATATGAATGGAGGCTGGCTGCCACTAGTACTCAGCCTGGGGCAGGTTGAAAAAAGATCCAATATACTCTGAGATCTTCCTCAACTTGCTGGCTGCCTACAAGGCCTAGTCACTGAAAGAGTCCTAGCCTACATGTGAGTTGGGTGAGGCAGGGTGACAGGGAATCACTAGAGTAGGGCAAATGGCACTTACCAGGCTAATATCGATTCAGATTTGGCATCAGCACATTGGGCCTGAGGCCACTCAGTAGAAGTCCCAGGCTACACTGAGGCCAGCTGTCAGTCGGCTGGGTCCTGCAGATGCTTGCCACAGGGCTATGTCTCAGGGCATCACCAGGGTGGAGATAGTGGGGTTCACCAGGCTAATGCAAGGTCAAATGTGATCATATAGGGGAAGGGCTCAACACAAGAGATGGTGCTTGTAGGTTGCGCAGGGGAGGGCTCTACACAGGGATGATGGTAACTGTCCCTCCAGCCCTCACGCTGAGGCTCACAACTCAGTTTCCCCCTGTATGTTTCTGGGACCCGCCAAGCCACTGTCTCTCTGCCAGAGCCCCAGGTGAGTGCCTGCGGACATGAGTTTTTGTGTGGACCCTTAACAGGATGCCTGAGTTTGCAGCATCCTCTTATCTCTCCAGGATAGATGGAATCTCCACTGAGTTTTCACATGAGGATATTATGTGGGCTCCTCTTCCCAGCAACATTCTGGGCTGGGGAGGCAGGTGTGGTACGGGGATGCCTCGCTCCTTAGGGGTCCTCTGCAGCTGAGTCAACCCTCTGTATTCTCAACAGCCACACCTGGGTGCAGGCCTGCCTGTGTCACATCTCTGCCCCTCCTACCGGTCACTACGTGGCCACTGCTTTATGGACCTAAAACTTCTAAAACAATGAAGGCAGTGCTAAATCTAAACTAAAAAGTTGCCCTACACTGGTTCTTCCAGAATGGTCTTTTAAACAATGCAATAACATTCTCCCCACCGCCCTCCTTTCTTACCTCTGAACACTTTCTGACAAGAAGTTAATTTCCTGACACCTGCTAAATATGGTCCAGGGTCTGTTCTTCACGTGCGGCCTGACTTGTGCAGGGGCTGTGATAGTGCTGCAGTGCAAACACTTGTGGGGTACAAGATAATATCTATGGCTAATTTATTCTGAAATTAAGATTTGCTGAAACTTACAAAGGAATACAACGTAGAACATGATACAAATATCAGACAGAGTATCTTCCAATTACTGCTCACGTATAAAAAACAGAACAAAACAAAAACAACTTTCCTCTGCCCAGAAAATTACTGAAACTTGTTTTTTTTTTTTTGTAAACTTTAGAGTCGGTGGTTCATTCTTCAGAACAACCTCATCAATATCAGAGTTTAATCTTTTGAGGATAGACTAAACGTTTGGAAGCTGAAAGAATCATTTAGAGCTAAATCTGATAAATAAAGTGTATAATATATTTTTGGTTTAAAACAATGTGCTATTATAAACTATAAAAGTTTTCTTATGTGTTGAGGGTATTTCTGATGGTGATTTCTAATACCTTACAATGAATGAAGGCTAGCAAGTAGTATAAAACTGTGAAAAGATTTACTGAAAAAAATTCTGGTGTGTTTGTCATAAAAAGTCAGTATTATTACCCATTTAGTTATACCTATGCTTTGAATTTAGAAGATACTTCTCAGCATATTGTAACGCATATTTGTTATACAAGGTAGAATAAGTTTTCCATTCTCTATTTATCTCACATCAGCAGTGAACCTACACTTTTCATAATCCTTAATTTATCATCAATGATTTTGAAAGTGCTGCTTTTGGATCCCACACGGGGTGAACCCAGCACATGGCCCCACTAAGCAATCCAGACCTTTGATACCGTGAAGAAACCATAAAATCATAGAGTTTTAACTAGTCCATTATGTTCATAGCATGTTTTAAAATACCCAGAAAAGAAAAAAAAAACTATTAATATTCCTTTAAGTTGAGGGCTAAGATAATGTAATATTATAACATTGGTTAAAATATTTTCATGTCCGCTAAGCACCATTTAATTTGAAGAGAGTGGAGCGAGAGAAGGCTAGCAGTCTTGTTGTGATGCTGATCACAGTGACACTTACCTATGGGAGAGTCAGGGGGACTTGGGAAGTTATCTTTCATCTGAGAAACAGGAAAAGAAGGAAATCAAGACTAAGCTGAGGGGAGTCTTTGAGGAACTGAGACTTTTGATAGTGACGTTTGTATTTCTTTTATTTAACAAGCATTTATACGTTGTGTATCCTTGTTTTTGTTGCTTCTTGGAGTGAGCTAAGTTGGCTACAGAAAATGATGAGCAAGAACCAACAAATTATCTGGAGAACTTGTTGGCCTTTCATGACAAGCCTCTACTTGACATTTTTCTCATTTGTTTTCATTTGCAAACGTTCACTAATTTCTTCTCTCAATTGGAAATGTGGAAATGAAATGTCCCATTATTACATCTGGTGCAGGAAAGTTTTAAAATTTGAGGGACCACCATTTAGCAAGGAGATTAAAGAACTTGCAATATTTTGAGATACGCAAGGTTTTTTCTTTATTGGAACTTACATCCTGAAGTGTAGGGAAGGTAGAAAATTATAAGGAAATATATAACTGAATATTATAATTTAAAGTACTAAAAAGTAATCAGAAGGCAGATATCATACTGAGCAACTAACATGTGGAGGAGGTGATTCTAAGTGCCTGAATATCTCTTTGAAGAGGTCATGTTTGAACTGACATCCAAGTGTGACTAGCAGCCAAAGGACCAGTGACTGCAGAGACTGCGGTGCCCTGGGACAAACTTGTGTGTCTGAGGAACAAGAAAAAGGCAATGTGCTCATACAGCGAGAGGAGCAGAAAATAACATGAGATGAATCTAGGAGTAGGCAGGGGCTGGGATGCAGTGCCTGACAGTCTGTGAGATACTTAGATATTATTCTAAAATGATGGAAAACCAATGGAGTTTTGAATTATGTTTAAAAAGATTGTTTTGGCTACTGTATGGGAATGGATTGTTCAATGGTCCTTTCTTTGTTCCTCTGTAGATGACATGTCTTTAAAAATGATTTTAAGATTTTCTACTTATCACTTGAGGAATATTGAGGAATTTGATTATCATATGCATCAGTATAATTTTTCTTCTTGTTTCTCGTGATTCATGGAGTTTGTTGAGCTTCATGGAGTGTGGATTACCTAGGTAGAAAAACTGATCAAATTGGGAAGAGGGCTCAGGGTAATACTATGGCCCTCCAATAGTTTAGATTACAGTGGGCCCCAACTTTTTTTGCACCATGGACTTGTTTTGTGGAAGACAATTTTTCCATGGACAGGGGTGGGGTGGGGAGACAGGAGGTGGAGCTCAGGTGGTAATTCAAAGAAGTTTCTCTCACCCACCTGCTGCTCACCTCCTGTTGTGCAGCCAGGTTCTTAACAGTCTGTTGGGAATCTCTGGTTCAGAGGCTGGACAAGGAGGGAACTGGCCGAGGATCCGGAGGAGGAGGAATAGTCAATGATATAGGAGGAAAACTGGAGTTCAGTGTCATTGAAGCCAAGAGAGAAGTGTTTCAAGATTTGAGAATGTAGAAATATTTACTGAGAGCAATTTCAATCGAATGCAGAGACCAGTGGCCAGATCTGAATTATGTTTAAGTATACATCATTTTTCCAAAAAGCTGGCTGAAAAACAGAGAGAGTTAGGATGATATCTCAAGACAGACTTGCAGTTAAGAAAGATATTTTATAAGCATGGGAGAAAATTGAGTGTATTTATAGCATTAGGGAAAGGTTGGAGATATAGATAACTAATGAAGAAGAGCAGATAGGACAGAAGGGAGACATGATCAGGACTACGGGGAGGGATGTTGCTTTGATTGGGAGGAGGGACATGTCATTCTCAGAATCTGGAGGTGGGGTGTATAGATTTGCTTTCTAGATGGGGACAGATAGTTGAGGTTGATGGCCTCAATTTTCTTGATAAAGTAGGTAGCAAAATTCTCTTCATAAAGTGGAAAGTCAAATTTTAGTCAAGGGCCTAAGATGAATGTATAAGTTTTATAGCTTGCTGGTAGGAATAGAAGACAATACTATCCAAGGATAAGTAAATGGTCTGTTGAATATCCAACTGAACTTGGAGTCCAGAATGGGAATAGTTGGTTGATATTCTGATGGAATGTTCAGCAGCCTCAGTAACAGCCAGTTGTGGGAATGTGGCCTTGATGTATGAGTTTAGTAGAGAACAGAGGTGGGAAGAACTGTATGTAGTCGTGACACAAAGTTTCAGAGGGTCAATGGTATCATCTGGGAAGGGTGGAGCAATAAGTGAATCTGTCCTAGGGGTCATAGAGGATCCTAGGATCCTTTCTGAAAGAGGGATGATAAATTACAAGAGTCTGTATCAAGACAACTTGAAAAAAAAAAAAAAAAACCAGTTACTCTCTACCTGCATCATAGAGTTATTATAAGGAATAAATGAGTAAATTCAAACACAGCGGTTTGACTACTGCTTAGCACAAAGGAGGACCCAGGAGAGGGGGGTGGTGGTAGCAGACGCTGTTGGTGACCAGTGCCACAACCCTGTAGCCTCCCTTCACTGTAGCTGCAGCCCTGGTGGACAGGTCCTGGCTATGTTTACATTCTCCCACCTCAAGGGCCTGCTGTATGTTTCTTCCAAAGCACCAAGGAGTTTTTATCTTGTGTCCAGGTGCAGGTAGCAAATGGAGGGAGTACTGGAGTTGGATGTTAAAGCCTGACTTTTGTCTGTCAGCTGGAGGTACCTTGTAGTTGATTCCTCAGATGGTCTCTAGCAAGACTGATATGAGCTGCTCATGGGGCAATCATCTCCATGCCACACAATGTACACTTGGCTTTTCCACTGTTTGTCTGTCTCTCTTCTCCACTCCTTCACCTCTGCTTCCTGGGGTCATATTCCAAACAAACTATTTACCCTCAAGTCCTTGTCTCACTCTCCATTTTCAGGGCGGGGTGGGGCAGAGGAAACCCAACTGATAAAACCATTAGTAGTGTTATTGTTGTGAGTGTCATTCTTTTAATTATTAGCTATTATTATCTATTATGATGATGAGGATCTATTCTAGACACCTACAAATTAGTACAAAATTAGTGATTTTTTTTTCCAGGAATGAAAGAAGTTAAGTCCAGATATCCAAAAGTCTCACAAAGTATCAAGCAAACTTACTACTATAGGTTAACAACATATAGGCATATTCTAGTGAGCTTCTGAAGATCAAGAAAAAAAATTCAAAAGACACTTGGACAGAAAAGCCTGTTTTCCACATAGGAACAGAAATTGAACTGCTTTCAAAATCCTCCTCTGCAAATGACAGCTAGTGGGGTGGGTGGAGGGGAGGGGAGGGGGTGGAGGAACTGAACAGAAAGGAACAAGGACGCATGAAGGGGACAACAGTGTGGTGATTGCTGGGGGGGGTAGGGGGTATAAGGGGACTAAATGGTAACAGAAAAAATACAATGAATAATAAAATTAAAAAATTCTCCTCTGCAACACTTAATGGTAAGGGAAATAAAATGACATTGGCAGAGCTTAGAGGGAAAAAAATGACTGCATTCTAAGAACTCTATGTTCAGGAAAGTTGTTCAGTGAAAGGGCAATGGAATAGATGTTATTAGATATGAACTCCACACTTCTAACATAAGCAAAGTTACTTGAAGACTTACTTTAACTGATGTTGTAATTAATCAAGATCAGAACTCTAGAATGTAAAAATGACAGTGACCATTAAAACATATACAAAGAAAATTAGGTCTACATGATTGTTTTATACATGGTTATAATGTAGAATGGAAGTGTGGAAAATCAACTCTTAAAAAAGGGTAATGTTTTAATTATAACAATTTTGGTCTGCTGTATTGTCATACAAAAACAAAATCTAAGAGACAGGATGGTAAGAAAAAATACAATCTCCTCATTGTTCCCAAGGGAGTATTATTTCATTCTGGATAAAGATAACTAAAGAAATATATGTTCCGAGATGCAGGTTTTAAGCCTCAAAAAAAGAACTAGTTGAGATGAAAACAAGATGCATACTTCCCAGATTAGCAAAGTAAACAAATTTCATGTATCACACACTTATTGAACACATTGACTTCTTTAGTATTTAATCTTCTCTCTCCAGGGGTTTCTGTGACTTGTTGTACTTCCTGAATTTTAGCATCATTTCCAATATCATTAATGCAAGTGCCCCTGTTCTGACCATGACTTACTTCCTTTCCACTTTGGCTTCCTAATTAAAGCCACTAAAATAGTTCTGAGCTCATTGTGACCTCCAGCTCTTTGACCTTCTGGCCTCCCTATCCTTCAGCCCTCTTCTTCTTTCACTTTGCTACCTATCTAGCTGAGATTTTGTCCTTTCCCATCTGGTTGAAATGCAATTCCAGAGCAACGCATGATAATATGCTTTCTCTCGGTGTGTATTTGACCAGTTGGAGAAGTACACATCAGGGTAGATTGTCCCATCATGATTTCATGACCATCAGTCTTAAACTGGCACAGCCATGCCAGACAATCCATCAGAGTCTCACTTGACAGTGGCTATTCCAAACCTCGTCCAGCCTCTGCAAATGTCCAGCTCCCTACCTTCCCACCATCTCTCAGCAGATGCCCTTATTTCATGTTTTACAGAGAATAGATGCTGTTAGATAGGAAACCCTCAGCAATCCTGCTTCCCAACATGCCAGTGTAACTGCATTTGTTCTTCTCTGGACTTACATCTTGCCTGGAGGAGCTGTTACACAGAGGAGCTGTTTGTCTTTTTGATGGAAGCCAATTCCTTAAGTGTGCTTTAGACTCCATCCATTCCTCCTCAGGAACATCATACGATGGATTATCTTGTTTCTCCTGAATATCCAATCTCTTCTTCTTAATCCCATCAATGTTCTCAAGTTGTGAGCATTGAAAACAAAAATCTGTTCTGTTAAAAAATTATCTCACTCCCGGATTCCACTGGGGGTTTATAACTTATTATCTTGATTGATTTACTTCCCAGTCACTTTTCCATTTACTTCAACTTGGTTTCTTTTTCCATCCCTCCACTGTGACAATTCTCATAAGGTCAGCAGCAACTTCCATACTCCATCCTATGGGCAACATTTTATACTGAATCTACTTAACCTCTAAGTGACATGAAGATTTCCCACTTCCAATGTGTGCGCTTATTTCCTCACACCCCTAAGCAATGCTCAGATACCAGCTGGGTGTCCTACAACGCAAACAAGTTTTGACACTTACTACTCAGGGACAGTGTCAGATTCCACAGGTTAAAGTTTCAGTCCTGCAAAACTGCCTCCACCTTGGATGCCAGTTGCAAACCCAGGTTGCCACCTGGGGTTCTGACCTGACTGACTGGCTGTGGATCAAAAGTCCCCCTGACTGCCTCCTTGTGTTCAATTAATTTGCTAGAATGGCACACCAGACTCAGATAAGCATATTTACTATATTACCACTTTATTATAGAAGGATATAACTCAGAATCAGCCAGAGGGAAGAGGTGCATAGGGCAATGTATGTGGGAAGGGGCATGGAGCTTCCATGATCTCCCCCAGTACACCCCTCCCCCAAAATCTCCACTGCCCACCAACCCAGAAGCTCTCTAAACCCCATCCTTTTCCGGTGTTATACAAGCTTCCTTACATAGGTATAACTGATTGAGTCATTGGGCACTGGTGATTGAACTCTGTCTCCAAACACTCCCCCTCCCCTGAGGTTGGGGTAGGGCTGACAATTTCAACCCCCTGATCACATGGTCACCTCCATCCATCACCTACTCCACCCTGAGGTGCTTTCAAAAACTCATTTCATTAATCTAACAAAGACAGTCTTACTGCTTCCATCCCTTAGGAAGTCCTAAGGGTTTTAGGAGTTTTATGTCCTGAATAAGGACAAAGATCAAATATATATTTCTTATGATGAATCACAATATCACAGACATTTGGTGCTATTAACTACTCTTGTCTACTCTTGCCCTTGCAGTCTTCTTCTTCTTTTTTTTTAAAGATTTTATCTATTTATTTTTTAGAGAGGGGAAGGGATGGAGAAAGAGAGGAGAGAAACTACAATGTGTGGTGCCTCTCGAGGACCCCCTCCTGGGGACCTGGCCCACAACCCAGGCAAGTGCCCTGACTGGGAACAGAATGGGAGACTTGTTGGTTCACAGGTGGCACTCAGTCCCCTGAGCCACACCAGCCAGGCTGCCCTTGCCTTCTGTGATACCCTGGTCTCTTCTCCTCAGCCTCTCTCTCCATGTGTATCTTCTCTGGCACCTTCTCAGGGTCTCCTTTCCTTCTCTGCCCCTGATATATTTTGGAGTTCATTTAGGTCCTTTGTGTTTAATTTTGGTCACACAACAAAGCCATCTGGGAGGTTTTAATAACTACTAATGCCTATCCTTACCACAGACTGTTTCAAAAGGAGCCTCTGGAGGTAAAGCCCAGTCATTTACATTTTAATATACTAAATATATAAAAATCATATATAGTAAAGTATCCAAGTGAAAGAGGTGTGTGGATACATTGCTGGTGGGGATGCAAAGTGGTACACACCTCCAACAGTACAAAATAAATATGTATAAGGTTATTCACTGTAACATTATTAACCCAAGTTTATAAAAAATTCTTTTATGTTGTGTTTTGGAATTTTAGAGTTTTGAGTTTTACAGTTAGATCTGTGATCCTTTTTCAGTAAATTTTTGCACGTGGCATTAGGTGTGGATTGAAGCTGTTTTGCATTTGGATATCCAATTGTCCCAGGACCATTTGTTGTAAGAACTATTCTTTTCCCACTGAATTGTCTTTGTGTCCTTGTTGAAAGTCAATTGTCTGTCCTTGGATGGGTTCATCTCTGGAATCTCTATTCTATTCCATTGATCTATCTGTCTGCCTTTCAGCTAATACCACACTACATTGATAAGTGTAGCTTTAGAATAAATCTTGGAATCAGGCAGTGTTAGTCCTCCAACTTTGTCCTTCCTTCTCAGAGTTGTTTTGGCTACACTAAGTCTCAGCATCTCCACAGAATTTTATAATCTGGTTTTCAATTTCTACAAATATGTCTACTTGGATATTTGTTTGGAATTGTGTTGACTCTATAGATCAGCAACTTTTAACCAGTGTACTACAAGAATTTTTAAAACATGCAATTCCTGACAATTTAGTAAGGGGCACTGAGCTCCTTTCCCTTAGAAAACAGCCAACATGACAATAGCTGTCTGCTGTGAATGAATCAAAATTACACCTATTTTTTGTCAGATCAGCAACAAATATATTTTTTGGTGTGCCACAGACTTTTACTAATTCGTTTGTGTGCCATGAGATGAAAAAGGTTGAAAAATCACTGTCAGGTCCATTTGGAAAGAATCGATGCTTTAACAACATTAAGTCTCCTGGTCCATGAATAATATCTCTCTCCATTTGTTTGAACCTTCTTAATTTCTCCTGGCAAGCAGTTTTCAGTACAAACTCCTTGCATATATTTTGTCATATTTAATACTTAAGTATTTGTTATTTTCTGATGTTTTAAAGAGGGTATTTTTAATCTTACTTTGATTTTTATTGCTAATCTATAGAAACACCATTGACCTCTGTACATTGATGTTGTTGTATCCTGCAATGTATTAGTGTTTGTGGCTTTTCGTAGATTTTATTGGCTTTGGTTTTGTGTAGATGACCATGCTGTCTCTGAATAAAGGTAGATTGGTGTACGTTGGTTTACTTGTAATATCCTTTCTATTTTATTTACTAGCAACAATCTTTTATTTTTTAGTGGTTGCTTTAAGGTTTACAGTATAAATTTTAATTTTGTCTCCGACTGCCACCTAGTAACGCAGCACAATTCCCTGTTCCATGTGAAAACCCTGCAGTGATCTACTTCAGTTCCCCCCATTAGCCTCTGTGCTGTTAGTTGTTCGTTCCACTTCCTCATGTTACAAAACCCATACTGCACTACATATTATTTTTAAAACCGTTATCTTTAAAAATACTATGTAATAATAAAAATCATGCATTTATCATATAGTTATCTTTGGTGCTTTTCATTCTTCTTAGAAAGATCATTCAAATCTTGAAAATCTGCCCATCCTTATTTTGTAACATGAATAACCAATTTATGCCTCATACATAGATATAATCCCTGCTATGTACTCATCATTTGGACAGTCTCAGGTCTGTCTAACTCTCTGCAAAGAGGAGAAAAGTGACAGAAGCGCAGGAATAAAAGCAGTGATAGCACTACAAAAATTAAAAAAATAAATAAATAAAGAGCTTCCTTCCAATTCATGCAGCTAAACTCTTCACTGACTTTTCATATTCAGGAGGTGTCTGTACCTCTTACTGGTTATTGGGGTAAAACGGTCAAGCAGAGTTTTATGAAGGAGAAAGTTTGACATACTTTTGCTGTACAATTATGTAGTACCAAGTCCCTGTTTTGAGTGCCATGAGGGGCACAAATAGAAAGATGAATAGGACATCGTTTCAATCCTCAAGGATATACCCAAGTCCTCCTGTTGCATCATTTCCTTATCCTTCCACTCTGAGATGCTCCATCACCTCCCTCTTTGCCAGTAACAGTTTTGCACATGGCTGGGTAGTCAGTGGTCCTAAGGTAAGGGGTGGGGCATTTCAAAAAGAAATTGTTCAAATTATATTCAAATTAAGGACAAATGACTCACAAGAGTTACGGAGGAACTTTAGGCTCTTATAAAGAACAACAAAACACGCTACCTGAAACATTGTCTCTATGAATGGAGACAATGAAGCATTTCAAGTTCACATTATTGAACAAGGTGGAGCACCAAAAATGGATAAGGAAAAAAGAAAGAGAGAGAAGTTGAAAAGATCAAAGACAGTGCTAAAGGGTAATGGGATCAATAAAAGGAGTCCCTAAGAGATGCTCTGCTGGTAAGTCTGTAAAAGATGGCATTGTTCCTGCCAGGTAAGTGAGAGCTTCCCATGTGGAAAACACTCTACACTGCCTTAACAAGTGGGGGCACCACCATGATCTTGTAACAAGAATGCTAGCTAGCATTTGCTAGTTTGGATTCACTTCAAGTCATGTTGAAAAAAAATAATCTTTTAAACTTGACTTCACACATAAAAAGGCAGGTGTCTTATGCTGAAC
Source organism: Anoura caudifer (assembly GCA_004027475.1). NCBI lineage: Eukaryota > Metazoa > Chordata > Mammalia > Chiroptera > Phyllostomidae > Anoura > Anoura caudifer. The sequence goes on from PVKU01006325.1 coordinate 47,898, forward strand.
TTGGATCAGACTGGCCACCAGTGTGCCCATGTCCTCTGTAAAATATGGGATATCAGAGTCAGAGAGTTTTCAGGTTGGAAGAGTCTTTGGGAAACACTAGTTCTTTTTAAAGTGGGGGGTTCATGGGAGCTGGTGGAGGGGGACAGAAGGGGAGGAATGGGAGACATCTGTAATAGTGTTGACAATAAAAAATAAAGCAGTGGAACTCTGTTTTTAGTTAAAATCATACACAGAAGATAAATATATTTTTAAAATTATATTTTATTGATTATGCTATTATAGTTTTCCCAATTCCCCCCATTTATCCTCCTACCCTCTACCCCCAACCCTCCAGCATCCCCCCTTAGTTCATGTCCATGGGTTATACATGTAAGTTCTTTGAGTTCTCTATTTTTTATACCATTTGTGACCTCTCCCTGTCTATTCAATGCCTACCAATTATGCTTCTTCTTCCCTGTACCTTTTCTCCGCTATTCCTCCCTTCCCTCTCCCCACTGAAAACTCTCCATGTGATGTCCATTTTCCTGATGCTGTTCCTGTTTTGGTTGTTTGCTTGGTTTGTTTGTTTGTTTGTTTAGGTTTGTTTGTTAATAGCTATGAATTTGTTGTCATTTTAATATTTTTGATCTTCTTTTTCTTAGATAAGTCCCTTTAACATATCACATAATAAGGGCTGGGTGATGATGATTTCCTTTAAGCTGACCTTATCTGGGAAGCACTTTATCTGCCCTTCCATTCTAAATGAAAGCTTTGCTGGATAGTCATCTTGGATGTAGGTCCTTGCCTTTCATGACTTCAGATGCTTCTTTCCAGCCCCTTCTTGCCTGTAAGGTTTCTTTTGAGAAATCAGCTGACAGTCTTATGGGCACTCCTTTGTAAGTAACTCTTTCCTTTCCTCTTGCTGCTTTTAAGATTCTCTCCTTGTCTTTAATCTTGGATAACTTAATCATGATGTGCCTTGGTGTGCTCCTCTTTGGGACTCTGGGCTTCCTGTACTTTCTGAAAGCCTGTTTCCTTTGCCAGATTGGGGAAGTTTTCCTGCATTATTTGTTCAAATAAGTTTTGAATTTCTTACTGTTGTTATTCTCCTTCTGGCACCCCCATAATTTGGATATTGGAACATTTCAGGTTGTCCCAGAGGTTTGTAAGATTCTCTTCATTTTTTTGAATTCCTGTTTCTTCATTCTGTTCTGCCTGAATGTTTATTTCTTCCTCCTGGTCCAAATAGTTGATTTGAGTCCTGGTTTCCTTCTTATCACTGTTGGTTCCCTGGACATCTTGCTTTATTTCATTTTGGGTATCTTTCATTTGTTCTTTCATTTTTGGACCAAGCTCAATCAGTCTGTGAGAATTTTGATTACCAGGGCTTTAAATTCTCTATAACATATGTTGACTATCTCCTCATCACTTAGCTCTCTTTCTGAGGTTTTGCTCTGTTCTTTCATTTTGGCCCCATTTCTTTGTTCAGGGTTCCTGTTAAGTTGTAAGGGGGTGGGGCCTTAGCTATTCACCTGGGCAGGGCAACACTCCTTGCTGCACTGCTGCCTGTGGGGGAGGGGCCAGAGAGGGAACAATGCTCATCTCTAGTGCACTTTTCAACGAACTCTTGTGTGAGAGTGGGAGTTTCTCCCACCGTGGCAACCACCATAGAACACAGCCACCTCTGAGTCTCAGTTTCCCTTTAAGTCAGCCCCTCCCACGCAGCCTGCTGCCTTGCTGAAGCCAGCCCCACCCCCATGGTCCTCAACCTCCCTGGGGGTTCTCTCTGTCCACTGCCTTACTGATCTGGTTGTTCTTTTTGACTGTTTCTTTAATTCCATGGTTGTCGGAGTTAGTTCCATGCAGTTTGATTTTCTGGCCCTTCTGGTCATTCATTGATTTTGGATTGGTTGTCATCCTCCTTTTGGTTGTGTGAGGAAGCAAAGGGTTTCTACCTATGCTTCCATCTTGGCCAGAACTCTCCCATCATCAGAAAACAAATATTTTAAAGATGAGAGCAGAAGTGAGATTGCAGGGAGAGGAAAGCCTTCTGGTTCTGAGCTGGGGTCTGAAGCACCCTGTGGAAAGTCCTAGAGATCTTCGGAGCACTAGTTCACAGTTACTCACTTAGTCTTATTCTCTGCTTATAAGTGAGGAAATTGAAGGCTATGAGTGAAAATGACTTGCCTGAGTGCCATCATCTGAATAGAGACAACTGAGGCTTAAGATACCCCCAAAATACAGGTATGTGGCTGAGCACAGTCTCCCACAGTGCTTGTTAGGCTATCTGTATTAGGTTGCTTGGGGAAGTTTCTTTGAGGAGGGTTATTTGAAAGGTCAAGGAAGTGTCTTAAAAATAATTCACATGGCTGACATGAGGGCCCATGACTGGGCCCCAGAGAAGAAGGAAAAAAGTTGGTTAAAAATAATAGATGAGTGTGCCTAATTTTGCAAGTAATTCTGCCTAAAAATAGAAACCTCCTAGGATGCAGGAGGCTTCTCCAACTGGATGTCACAGGGCTGTGGCCTACATCATAAGCATTTCCTATGAGACCTGGGCTAGAAGCAAGAGCAATGTCCAGGCTTCAGATAAACTAACTCCAACTTCAGGCCTGTTGCCTTCACATTTGGGTTTGGAAATGGTGGGGTTCTGACTATCTCCCAGTGTGTCACTTCTTCATCTCTAAAGGCTGTAATAAACATCTCTGGCTCCCACATAAATGAGCCGTGAGCTGCTCATGGGCATAAATCTTGTCATATAGAAAGTGGTGGATGATACATATCATATCCAGAGCTTGAAAGGGGTTCTTCATTGGGGTTTCTAGGTAGCATGTTCAACTGAGTGGTGGGAAGAAGTCATGGTATTTATGGGTAGAAAATGAACTGGTGTTTAATATTGTCCACTAAGTTATTTTCGGATTTCTGGAAGATTATTTATACTTCCCAGACTTTGATTTCCTCCAGCATAAAGTGAGGAAGTTGGACTAGATAATCTCCATGTTCTCTTCTAGTCAGAATCCTGGTATCTCTCCCTAATCCTGGTATTACTTCCCTAATGACAATCACTGCCATATTTATGGAGCATCCACTCGACAGATGCTCTATGGATCACAATGCACTGCAATGCAAGGAGCATTCTCCCACTTCACAGATGTAAGATTTGAGGCAAAGAGATTAAGTAGCTCACTCAAGTTCACGGAGTTGGTAAGGGACAGAACTGGGATTCAAATTCAGCTTTGTCTGTCCCTGAAGTTCCTTCCACTGTGTCATGCTGCCTTGAACTTAGGATGAGAAACGAAAAGGTTGGGGGGGCACGGTAATGAAGGAACTTTATAAGTCATCACTTGATCACTCTTCACCCCATCTTGCTGAGGAGTTTCACCTGTCTCTCCCACCTTTGATTTGATCACTTCCAGGAGTGGAATGCTCCTCCCTCATCACACAGCTCAATTTGGGGACAGTTTTAATAATTGAACTGGGTTCTTCTTAAAAATGTCTCTTATCTTCCCCTTGCAGGTCTTGGTTCTGTTCTCCCAGGACTCCTCTTTGTGATATGTTCTCCCTGCTAATGGACAGGACTTGAGTTTCACAGGGAGTCAGAGTGTGAGATCACCATAGCCATGACTGGCTTTCTAGACCCTGTTTAACCAAGGACTTGAACTGGGTCTGTCTGCAACCAGGAGACTTCCATTGGTCTGTCTGTGAGAGGGCTCCTGGCACACAGGATGGTCTAATTTTCTTGTTTTTGATTGTCTGCACAGGGAATTGCTAGTTATGCCAAAGCTTTAAGCACCCTACCTGAGTGGATTGAAACTCATTTTCTTTGGCTCAAATTCTCTTTGAAAGCAAAGCACGCCCGGAGGCCTAGCAGTGTTCCCCATCCTCATGTCTTTTATTGCTAAGTGACACTGAGGTTACTTAGGCACCAGGGCAGCCCACAGCTTCCTGTGCAGCTTTCTTGCCAGCCTTGGTTTCCTGCGTTGGCTCCTGTGTGTTTCCTTTGCATTTGAGTCTGGTTTGCCATCCCGTGGGGCAGAATGCTTGCCGCTGGGGTTCCACCCAGGCTGGGCTGACCTGCGAGAAAAGCAGTGGCTTGAACAACTCTGCCGACAAAGGCTCAACCCCACCACTCAGCATTTTCCTCCGCCAAGTGTGATGGTGGAGGACATGGCTCCTCATGCTCTCCTCCAGCTAAAAGTTGCATGGTACACTTTCATTGGCAAAACTTCATTAAATTTCTGTTAAAATTTAAAAGCAGGGCCTGCTTAAGAAAACAGGGTATTTATAATTCTCAAAAAGATTCAATATTTAAGTTTGCAAGTGTGCTTGCAGTGTAGAAGGTGCTTCAACTTTCTTTACTCTCCCCCTCCCACTGCCCCTGGGTTAGCAGGTAGGCTGGCTAGCAGGGGGCCCAGAGCAGCCCCTCCTCTGCCTCCTTCTTCTTCCCCTTTTCCACCCTTCCCTCTCTTGTCCAAGTTGTTGCATCTTGAATATGTTTTCACAAGTCCCATTTCATCCTGTGTCTTCTGTTCCTCACTATGTAGCACTTATAAGTCAAGAAAACCTCTCTTGTATACAGTGACCTTGTAGCATAACCAAGATATATTGTTGCTTTAGAAATATTGTCTTTGAAGGTTCATGGGGAGAGGCAGGTAGATTCCCCTCCTCACATACACACACACACACACACAGTTGACCCTTGAATCATGCAGGAGTTAGCGGTGCTGACACCCAAGCAGTAAAAAATCCATGCATACCTTTTGACTCCCCACAAGCTTAATTGTAGTTGATCCTGGGTATTCTTGGGGGATAGGTTCCAAGATCCCTGTGGATACCGGTATCCATGGATGCTCAGTCAAGTCTCTTACATAAAATGGTGTACATCAATGCACACAGTTGGCTCTCTGCATCCACAGATTCCCAACCTTGGATCAAATATACTCTTTTTTATCTGCGTTGGTTGAATCCACAGATGTGAAACTTGTGGATATAGAGGGCTGACTACAGTTACTGAAAAAAATGCATATAACTGGAACCCCATGTAGTTTAAATCTGTGTTACTCAAGGGTCACTATAGTATTCCAGAAATCAGGGTAATATATCAAAACTAGATGAATGGAGAATAGAACAGAATGAGGACTTTCAGGGAAAACATGATTTCTGTTTAGAAACCGGAGCCAGGCCATGGAAGGACAGGGCATGATATTCTTTGCATCTGCCTGAGGTGGGACCATGCCTTCCTCAGGAAACCTAGCTTATACCTGGCCTCATACGCAGGTTCTGGCCATGGTAAAAACAACCTCTCCTCTCCTTCACTTCAGTCATGTCCATTTTCCTTGGCTTCTTTACAAAGCTCAGTAATAAGTACCTCCAAATTCACTCTTCTCACACCCGTAGAGTCTTCACTTTTTTACTTCATGTAAAGGATACTTCCTTCACTCAATTCTTCATTTTGGCTTACTCTTAGTCCAGTAAACCTCTATTTCCTACTATTGCCTTCCCTTTAGGAATCCACCTAAGTCCTTGAGACACACCTATTTCCAACCAGTAATCACCTATCCCTCTCTGTCCAGAATGTTTGCCCTCTCCTCTTCCTGGGCCCTGGGTTTTATTTTGGACCTTAAAGAAGTGCAATACCCTTCTAGCTTGATCTCACACCATTGTCTTGGCTGTATTTCATCCTGTCTTCTGATCTTTAACTTGCTGTCCTCTGGAATTCACCTCACTACAGAGGCCCACTCCCTTTCTTTAATGTAGCTTAGGTTGCACTTATATTTCATAAAGATTTTTTTAACTAAAGGAAAAACATCCAAAATTCACCACCAGAAATAGCAAATTAACATTTCTCCTTCAAGTCTTTACCTATGCATGCTGTTCACACAATTTTGTATCCCTTTTCTCCAAACGTTATCTTGAAATCTCTTTGTTGGACATCAGTAAAATCTCATTATCAGTTAATTTTCTGACCTTTTTCTTTTTCATTCTCTAGAACCTCTAAGATATATACACTTTAAGATACTTATTTATGTACCTGTAAGATATACTCTATACATGAAGATTAGTACTATATATAGTATATGTACTGATGTAATATATAATATGTATGTATGTATGTATATTCCCTTTTTTTAAGTGTAGAATTTTCTTCTTTATGTGTGATGTAACAGATAAACAGAAACACAATTCATTTAAGAAATAAATCCTTAAGTACAAATGCATTTTGACCATCTCCTATACATTTTTAAAGCTGCTTAGGATGATTTTCCTAAATCTTAGTCTTTGGTGCCAGTTGTAGAGCTGTTAAGATGCCCCCAGCAAGATGTTCCCCTCAGTGTCCCTGAAAGGTGATGGTGTGTAACTTTGGACAAGTCCCTCTCTCTCTCTCTCCGGTGACTCTGACTATGTGAGGTGGAGAATGCCAAGAGGGCGATGCTGCCTTGGTGTTCAGAGGTCAGGAGAATATCCATAAGGAAGAAAGCAAGCAAGTGCAGGAAGAATTCAACAAAGCTGGGCTTAAAGGAGTAAGGTAACTTGTTCAGTGTCTAACTGGGACTCAAAGTCAGGTCTCCATGCCTCCAGACCTTCAGAGGAGACTCCTCCTTACTGCCATTTGAATGGTAGTCAGAGGACTAGTTTCCCTGAATGCTGGAGCTCTGAGGGGAGGCAAGCTTGATGGCGGAGGTGCAGGTAGGGGATGAGTCCTGAAGGGTGGGATTTTGATCAGCAAACTGAAGGACAGCCCAGATGTGAGGGCATGGCATCAACAGAAAGGGAGTGATGCCTTGGTTTGGTGATTGAAAAGTAATCTGTATGGATAACTGGACAGTCTTGGACACAAATTTGGCATTCCTTGAGTGCTTGATGAATGAACAAACAAATGCATGAATGAAGTGGTAGATGGCAAGGCAGTGATATGTTAACCTTGAACTTAGGCCAAAACACCCAGCAAATTCTCACAAGGTCAAATGAGTGCAGCAGGGAAGTGATGCAGAATCTCCATGTCCCGGGGAAATGCTCTGAGTCTTTGCTCCTATCATGCTGCCAATCAATGCTCATCCTTCTCCAGTGAAGCATCCATTCCATGGTCAGGAACCAGACTCTCCCTGACCATGAACACAGCTGTCACACGATGATATCAAATCCTTTCTCATGACAATTAAAATGAATCATGGGCAATGGGCACAGCTCAGCTATGAGACAACCCCTCTTTTCTTTCCAAGTAGCCAGTGGAATTAATCTAAGTGACAAGCAAGTCCACATGGGTGGCCACTTGACCATTCCTAGGGGCACAGGTGTTTGCCAGAGGCTGCTATATGATTTTAGGGTAAAGACAGGAGCTACAAAAAGTGCTTCAGGTGGGCCCAATCCAAGTCAGCACTCGCTATCCAGGTGAGTGAGTGGAAAGGTGCCCAGTGTGTGAGACTTAAAATACCAGTGCAATTGACATATGGCTTCTGCTCTCCTGGGCCAGCAAGTTGAATCTGCAGCTGAGCCATAACCAGGTGTGCCACCCCTTCAAGGCAAGCAGCACCAGGCATGGGCAGCCCTCTTTGGTTCTTCTCAATTTTCTTCATTTAGGTTTTCTACTGAGAGAGTAGCAGGAAGGAAAGTGAGGGAGGTATCTGAGAGAAACTTGATCCTCAGGGTAAGAAGGACCCTGAGAGCACAGGGCTGTCAGCTGGGTGGGCAGGCTTGGGTCTGTGTGAGTGAGTGAGAAGCTTGGGCTCTGCAGAGCCAGAGAATGATACACTCTGGAGGAGCGATGCTCACATTAACTGTCCTCATTCTCCCCAGGCAACAGCTTAATTTTTAGAGAAAAGCCTTGAAAATTTTAGCCTGGTAGTAAATGACTGAGTGCTTGCTCTTTTCCAGGAAACTGTAGGAGGTGGTTACAGACCTTTATTTACTACCCCCACATAAGCCCATTCCTTGGCTTCCCTTTGTGTCTTCTGCACACCCCCGGGGCTCCGCCAGGCCCCCAGCTGGCTGTTCAGCTGCAAGCTCCTCCATTTGCAACATAGTCCTCTGCTCTATTTCATCCATCAACACTCCCCCATCTGCTTTTAATTTAATTTTAATTTTTTACGATTATGAAATGTTTTAAATATACGAAAGATATTGAGACACCCAGGTACCTACCTCTCAGATTGAACACATGTTAACATTTTGCCATGTGTACTTCAGACTCCTTTCTATTTTTTCGACATTGGTTTGAATTTTTCGCTTGCAGATGTCTCTCATTGTGTGCAGTTTTCTTTACTGTGCTTGTGATTAAAAAAATGAAAAACAAAAACCAAAACCCATTACTATTGCCATCTTGAAATAGTAATCTAGCCATACATTTATTGTAATATTTAAAAACCATTGGTTCGGGATGGAATCTACCAATTCATTTTAAATATTAACTTGTCCACCAAATGTTACCAAAGAGTAACCAAATGTTACTGAAAATACTGATGTTTTGTTCTTTCTTTAAGCCATTCAACCAATTATATGAAGCTCCTAATATGTGCTCAGCATTTAAAAACATTCTTTGGGGAAAATACAAAAGAAGAAAAAGTATGGTCCCTGTCAAAAAGTTAAGGAAACAGAATTAAAATGCAGGAGGACCTTTGACGATTAGGCTTGTAGTTTTTACCTGAACAATGCTTTATACTCGGTAGATTGCTTTCCTGGAGATTTTCATCTCATCTCCAGAACAGCGAAGTCAGTGAGGCAGGGACCACATTGTGAGTTCCATTTTAAGGGAAAAGACATCAGTGTTGGCCACAGGTGTGGGGTAAAGGCGCTACATGACTGCGACACGACTTGTGCTGGGATTTGCTGTGTATTCAGGTGACAGAGACAAGAAGAGAGCTTTCCCAGCTCCTTGTTTTGTGAATTGCCTCAAAGTGGACTTTTTTTTTTTTTTTTTTTTTTAGTGTGAACAGAGATTAGACTGAGTTTTCCAAGAGCAAGTGAACTTTACAGGATTACTAATAGAAAATTATCTGAACTAAAATCAAGTGATTATTTTTCTTCCTTTCTCAATTAATAAATCTTTTTATTAAAAAATAAACAAAGATCATATATTTACAGCAAGGGTCATTTTACCACACACACACCAGCTAATCCCACTGAGAGCAAACTAGATTTTATGGACTAAAGACATGGCATAGAGGAGTGGAATAGAGTCCCAGAATTTGGAGATTTCTGTGGATTCTCTCTTACTAAAGTATGTTTTCTAAGAAGCAGGGCTTTATTTATGATTATAAAGGAATACAAAAGCAACACATTTTCATTGTAAAAGGTTTAGACAATACAGAACACGGTAAAGAAGAAAGTAACCATTATCCCTACTCAAGGACTTCTACTTCTGGTGATGATGGGTGCGGTCATTTGGACTGATGCTATCTCTGGATGTATTCAAAAGCCAGACAAATATGAAAGAAGTCCTGCTGAAGCCATCGGAGAATTAACAAGGGAGTGCAGAATTATCAGGCCAAGGTCCAAGGGGAAGACAGAAATCTAGAGGGGACATTGCCATGTGGGGCTGTTTTCTTCTGGAGCCACTGATGAATCTGGGAACAGTACATGGGAGCTAAAGAAAACCTTTGGTAGCTTTGCTGAACTAGAGGAACAAAAACCAGAGCCAGGACTTGCTAATGTTGAACAAGTGATGCCTGTGGACCAAAAACACCCCGAACAACAGTCCCAGGATGTCACCCCACTGCAAGGGCTTCAGACGTCAGAGTCACTGAGAAAGACAGGACTCGCATAGCACTGGCTGCAACAACACTTTATTCTCACGGGTGAGGCACAGAGCAAGACCAGCTTTAGTAGTGAGCATGCCCAGTGGGTGATTCTGCAGGAGAGAGACCCTGTTCCTTCCCTTCCATGAATAGATGCAGTAGTGGGGCTCACCAGGTGCCATGTGACACACACATGTTAGGCTTGGAATGGGGCAATATTCCCCAACAGGGCACTATGCCCAGCACAGACTGGAAGGCTCCTTGTCTCCCTGTAAGGAAATATCCTAGGCCCAAGGCCACTCCTGTGACTATGTGGGGCTTGAAGATGGCTCTCATGAGATTGGTTTCCTCAAGACTGAAGGTAGGAGCCCTGATGAGTCACCTGCAGCAGGCTCTGGACCTTGGTTATCTACACTCTAGCGGTAAGGATCATTCAGAAGTAATCGAGCCCTCGGTCTCAAGTCATCTCAGTGGCCCAATTGTGACAAAAAAGATTGGACAAACACAATTAATAAAATGAACCTAATTGAGATATATATAGAAAATTACATCTAACAACTGCTGATTATATGTTCATTTTAAGCTCACATGGAGCTTTTACAAATTAAAAAGGAATTTAAAAATAAAACCATATTTTTTAAAAGTTATATTGTTGACAGGCTTTAGATGTATTTCTAAAGATAAAGGTATAGTAAGCAGTCAGAGGGTGTCATAGAGTAGGTCTTAAAGTTACTCAAAGTCTCTCTTTCTCCACGCCCCCCCCCACCCCTATCTGCATGGCACAGTGTGAGACTGATTCATGCCACTGTATTTGCTGGAGCAATTGGTCACCGCTGTTCTGTCCTTTCTCACTTAGACCTCTGAATTTACTGGAACTGAGGAAGAGCACCTGGGCTGCAGATGATCCCAGCTCCCTCTGGAAATCTCAGGCTGAGTTGCCAGAGCTCAGCTAGTGTTGGAGGTTGGGGGCTGTCAGGGGCTTAAGGACAAGTCAGGTTTAAGAAGACCCTCCTGCCTCAGTTCCTGAACTGTGGGCTGAGCTTAGATTAGACACAAATGAAGAAAAGAATGGATAGGATGCTAGCCATGATGTTTTGGGTTGTATCAAATTGAATTTCTTTAAAATAAATTTCTTTATTGGAATAATATATGCACACAAATAAAAAATTAAAGTGTTTAAAAGGTTTATAAATGAAGAAACCATGGTACCCTATTCCATCTATTTTTGTTCCTAAAATCTTTTTCTTGGAGGCAATAACTTTGACCTCCTTAAGTTATTTTTATTGGTGGCTGTAAATAATATTCTCATACTGCAATATGCAAATTTTTAGTTTTGGGAATTATATTTTGACCTTGGGTTATATTAATGAGGATTTAGCTTATTCATAATTTCACCCCCACCTTTCCCATATCTTCCTCATGTCTGCAACTCTTTTAAAAATATATTTTATTGATTATGCTATTACAAGTTGTCCCATTTCCCCCCCTTCACTCCCCTCCACCCTACACACCCCTTCCCACCCACATCCCCCATTTTAGTTCATGTTCATGTGTCATACTTATAAGTTCTTGACTTCTACATTTCCCATACTATTCTTACCCTCTTCCTGTCTATTTTCTACCTACCATCTATGGTACTTATTCTTTGTACCTTTTCGCCCTCTCTCCTCCTCCCACTGCCCTGTTGATAATCCTCCATGTGATCTCCATTTCTGTGTTCCTGCTCCTGTTATAGATGTTTGCTTAGTTTGCTTTTGTTTTAGGTGTGGTTGTTAATACCTATGAGTTTGCTGTCATTTTACTGTACATGTATTTTTATCTTCTTTTTCTTAGATAAATCCCTTCAACATTTCATATAAGAAGGGCTTGGTGATGACGAACTCCTTTAACTTGACCTTATCTGAGAAGCACTTTATCTGCCCTTCCATTCTAAATGGTAGCTTTGCTGGATAGAGTAATCTTGGATGCAGGTCCTTGCCTTTCATGATTGGAATACTTCTTTCCAGCCCCTTCTTGTCTGTAAGGTCTCTTTTGAGAAATCAGCTGACAGTCTGATGGGAACTCCTTTGTAGGTAACTGTCTCCTTATCTCTTGCTGCTTCCAGGATTCTCTCCTTCATTTTAATCTTGGGTAATGCAATTATGATGTGCCTTGGTGTGTTCCTCCTTGGGTCCACCTTCTTTGGGACTCTCTGAGCTTCCTGGACTTCCTAGAAGTCTATTTCCTTTGGCAGATTGGGGAAGTTCTCCTTTATTATTTGTCCAAATAACTCTTCAACTTGTTGCTCTTCCTCTTCTCCTTCTGGTACCCCTATGGTTCAGATGTTGGAATATTTAAAGATGTCTTGGAGGTTCCTAAGCCTCTCCTCATTTTTTCAAATTCTTGTTTCTTCATTTTTTTTAGTTCTTTTTTAAAATTTATTTTAGTTGTTGTTCTTGTACAGTTTTCTGTCTTTTACTCCCATCCCACCCCACCACCCCAGCCCTCCCCACCTCCCTCTCATTTCCAACCCCCTAGTTTTTATCCATGTGTCCTTTATACTTGTTCCTGTAAACCCTTCCCCTTTTCCTCTGATCTTCCCTCCCCTCTCCCCTCTGGTGACTGTCAGTCTGTTCTCAATTTCAGTGTCTTTGGTTATATTTTGCTTGTTTGTTTTGTTGGTTAGGTTCCTGTTAAAGGTGAGATCATATGCTATTTGTCTTTCACTTTCTGGCTTATTTCACTGGAGAGCACAATGCTCTCCAGTTCCATTCATGCTGTTGCAAAGGGTAGGAGCTCCTTCTTTCTTTCTGCTGCATAGAATTCCATTGTGTAAATGTACCATAGTTTTTTGATCCATTCATTTACTGATGGGCACCTGGGTTGTTTCCAACACTTGGCTATTGTAAATTGTGCTGCTATGAACATAGGGGTGCATAGGTTCTTTTGGACTGGTGTTTCAGTGTTCTTAGGATATAATCCTAGCAGTGGGATTGCTGGGTCAAAAGGTAGATCCATTTTTAGTTTTCTTAGAAAATTCCATACAGCTTTCCATAGTGGTTGTACCAGTCTTCAATCCCACCAACAGTGCACTAGGGTCCCCTTTTCTCCACAACCTCTCCAACACTTGTTGTTTGTTGCTTTGTTTATGATGGCCATTCTGACTGGTGTGAAGTGGTATCTCATTGTGGTTTTAATTTGCATCTCTCTGATAGCTAGCAATATTAAGCATTTTTTCGTGTATCTCTGGATCCTCTGTATGTCCTCCTTGGAGAAGTGTCTGTTCAAGTCCTTTGCCCATTTTTTAATTGGGTTGTTTCTCTTCTTAGAGTGGAGTCATGTAAGTTCTTTATATATTTTGCAGATTAAACCCTTGTCTGAGGTATCATTGGCAAATATATTTTCCCATGCAGTTAGTTTTCTGTTTATTTTAATACTGTTTTCTTTAGCCATGCAGAAGCTTTTTATTTTGATGAGATCCCATTTGTTTATTCTTTGCTTTATGTCCCTTGCTTTAGGGGACATATGAGTAAAAATGTTGCTGCATGAAATATCTGAGATTTTCCTGCCTATGTTCTCCTCTAGGACTTTAATGGTGTCACAGCTTATATTTAAATCTTTTATCCACCTTGAATTTATTTTGTGTATGGTGTAAGTTGGTGCTCGAGTTTCATTTTTTTTGCACGTAGCTGTCCAGTTCTGCCAACACCACTTGCTGAAGAGGCTATTTTTACTTCATTTTATATTGCTGCCCTCTTTGTGAAATATTAATTGACCATAGAGACTTGGGTTTATTTCTGGGTTCTCTGTTCTGTTCCACTGGTCCATGTGCCTGTTTTTATGACAGTACTGGGCTGTTTTGATTACAGAAGCCTTGTAATACAGTTTGGTATCAGGTGTTGTGATCCCTCCTACTTTGCTCTTCTTTCTAAAAATTGCTGAAACTATTCAAAGTCATTTATGGTTCAATATAAATTTTTGAATTGTTTGTTCTATGTCTGTGAAATATGCCATTGGTAATTTAATAGGTATTGCATTGAATTTGTAAATTGCTTTGGGTAGTATGGACATTTTGATGATGTTGATTCTTCCAATCTATGAACATGGTATATGTTTTCATTTGTTTCTGTCTTCCTTGATTTCTTTCTTCAGTGTTGTGTAGTTTTCTGCATACAGTTCTTTTACCTCCTTGGTTAGGTTGATTCCTAGGTATTTTATTTTTCTTTTTGCTATAATGAATAGGATTTATTTCTTGATTTCTGCTTCTATTTCATTGTTGATATACAAAAATGCCTTTGATTTCTGGATATTGACTTTGTATCCTGCTGTTCTGCCAAATTCATTTATTAGGTCGAGCAGCTTTTAGGCCGAGTCTATAGGATTTTCTATGTACACCATCATGTTATCTGCAAACAATGATAGTTTTGTTTCCTCCTTTCTGATTTGAATGTCTTTTATTTTCTTTTCTTGTCTATTTGCTGTGGCTAAGACTTCTAATACTATATTGAATAGAAGTGGTGAAAGTGGACATCCTTGTCTTGTTCCTGATCTTAGTGGAAAAGATTTTAGTTTTTGCCTGTTGAGTATGATGTTGGCTGTAGACCTCTCATATATTGCCTTTATTATGTTGAAAAATGCTCCCTCTATTCCCACTTTGCTGAGTGTTTTTATCATAAATGGGTGCTGTACCTTATCAAATCCTTTTTCCACATCTATTGATATGATCATGTGATTTTTGTCTTTGCTTTTGTTTATGTGATGTATTACATTTACTGGTTTGTGAATATTGAACCATCCTTGCATCCCAGGGGTGAATCCCGCTTGGTCATGGTGTATGATGTTTTTAATGTATTGTTGGATGTGGTTTGCCAATATTTTGTTGAGGATTTTAGCATCTATGTTCATCAGCAATATTGGCCTGAAGTTCTCTTTCTTTGTTGTGTCTTTATCTGGTTTTGGGATTAGGGTGATGCTGGCTTCATAAAAACAGTCTGGGAGTCTTCCATCATTTTGGATTTTTTTTGGAATAGTGTGTGAAGGATAGGGGTTAGCTCTTCCTTAAATGTTTTGTAGAATTCTCCTATGAAATCATCTGGTCCAGGGCTTTTGTGTGTTGGGAGTTTTTCGATTACTGCTTCAATTTCATCTGCTGTTATTGGTCTGTTCAGGTTTTCTGCTTCTTCTTCATTCAGTTTTGGGAGATTATATTTTTCTAGAAACTTGTCCATTTCACCTAGGTGTCCAAATTTCTTGCCATACAGTTCCTCATAGTAATTTCTTACAATCCTTTGTATTTCTGTGGTGTCAGTTGTAATCTCTCCTCTTTCATTTCTGATTGTGTTTATTTGGGTCTTTTCTCTTTTTTTTTCTTGATGAGCCTGCTTAATGGCTTGTCAATTTTGTTTATCTTTTCAAAGAACCAACTCCTGGATTCATTGATCCTTAGAATTGTGCTTTCAGTCTCTATATCATTTAGTTCTGCTCTGATCTTGGTTATTTCCTTCCTTCTACTTGCTCTGGGCTGTCTTTTTTGTTGTTCCTCAACTTCTTGTAGGTGTAGTGTTAAGTTGTTTGTTTGAGATGTTTTTATCTTTTTTAGGTAGGCTTGTATTGCTATGAACTTTCCTCTAAGGACTGCCTCTGCTGTGTCCCATAAGTTTTGGGTTGTTGTGAGTTCATTTTCATTTTTTTCCAGAAACTTTTTTATTTCTTCCCTAATTTCATTCTTGACCCATTCATTGTTTAATAGCGTGTTATTCAATCTCCATGATTTTGAGTGTTTTGGGTTTTTCCCCTTGGGGTTGTTTTCTAGTTTCAGTCCCTTGTGGTCGGAGAAAATGCTTTGTATGATTTCAATTTTCTTGAATTTGTTGAGGCTTGTTTTGTGTCCTATCATGTGGTCTATCTTTGAAAATGTTCCATGTGCATTTGAAAAGAATGTGTATTTAGTTTCTTTGGGATGAAGGGTTCTATATATATCAGTTAAGTCCATTTCATCTAGAGTGCTGTTCAATGCCACAATATCTTTGTTGATATTTTGTTTGGAAGATCTGTCCATTTTTGACAGTGGGGTGTTAAAATCCCCTACTATAATTGTGTTGCTCTCAATATCTTTCTTGACATCCTCTATGAGTTTCTTGATGTATTTAGGTGCTCCTATGTTGGGTGCATATATATTTACAATGTTTATGTCTTCTTGGTGGATTCTTCCCTTGAGCATTATGAAGTGACCTTCTGGGTCTCTCTTTATAGCCCTTCTTTTGAAGTCTATTTTATCTGATATGAGTATTGCTACCCCGGCTTTTTTTTTTTCCTGTCCGTTGTCTTGGAAAATTTGTTTCTAGCCCTTCACTTTGAGTCTGTGTAGGATCTTTGTCCTGAGGTGGGTCTCTTGTAGGCAGCAGATGTGTGGGTCATGCTTTCTTATCCATTCAGCTATTCTATGTCTTTTGATTGGAGCATTTAATCCATTTATATTTAAGGTCATTATTGATAGGTACTGATTCATTGCCATTTTCATACCTATGTTCCTCTCTCTCTCTCTCTCTCTCTCTCTCTCTCTTTTCCTTCCTTTCCTTAAAGCAGTCCCTTTAGCATCTCTTGCAGCACTGATTTGGTAGAGGTGTATTCTTTTAGACTTCTTTTGTCTGGGAAGCTCTTTATTTGGCCTTCTATCTTGATTGAAAGCCTTGCTGGGTAAAGTAGTCTTGGTTGCAGGCCTTTGGTTCTCATTACTTGGAATATTTCTTGCCATTCTTTTCTGGCTTGGAGCGTTTCCATTGAGAAGTCAGCTGCTAACCTTATTGGGGCTCCCTTGTGTGTTACTTCCTTTTTGTCCCTTGCTGCCTTTAAGATTCTCTCTTTGTCTTGGAATTTTGCCATTTTAATTATGATGTGTCTTGAAGTGGGCCTCTTTGGGTTCCTCTTGATTGGAACTGTCTGTGTTTTCTGGATTTGTGTGACTTTTTGTCTCATCAAATTAGGGAAGTTTTCCATCATTACTTTTTCAAATAGGTTTTCTATCCCTTGCTCTTCTTCTCCTTCTAGAATCCCTATTAAACAGATATTATCATGTTTCATATTGTCCTGCATTTCTCTTAATCCCTCTTCATTCTTTCTGAGCCTCTTTTCCTTTTCTTGCTCTTTCTCAGTGTTTTTTTCCTACTTTGTCCTCCAACTCGCTGATCTAATCTTCTGCTTCATCGATTCTACTTTTCATTCCTTCCACTGTGTTCTTCATTTCCTCTTGGCCCTTGTTGATAGTTTCTATTTCCTTTTTTCATGTTGATATAGTTTGCAGTGAATTCCTCATAGCCTCCCTGTAGTTTCTGGTAGCTCCTTGAGAGTTCTTGGAGCTTCCTGACAACCATTGCTTTGAACTCAAAATCTGATAGTTGAGTTGCCTCCATTTCATTTAGCATTCTTTCTGGGGCTTCCTCCTTTTTTTTCATTTTGGGATTGTTTCTTTGTCTTCCTATTGTTTGTGAGACTCTTCTTGTCATCCTCAGCTTCTTAAATTTATCTGTTCTGGCTCTCTGGGTTTATGGTATGAACTTCTGTGGTAGAATACCTGTGAGATTTAGTGGTGCAGTCTCCTTCAGGTATCCTAGTGTTCACAGCTTCCACTGTTTCAGCTGTTGGGATGCTCCCTTTTTAGGCCCAACTCTGTTTTTTTCATAGTTTCAGGTTTCTTTGTTTTTTTGGTTTTGTTTTTGTTTTTGTCTCACCTAGGATCATGGGTGTGTGCTCTGGGTCCTACTCCTCTGGTCTCAGAGCCTCTGGTTGCCTAGCCACCTCCAGTCCTGGTGCCAGGGCTACCCCCAGTCACAGGGCCTCACCCTGTCACAGAGCCTCCCACAGTCACAGGGCCTCCTCCAGATGCAGGACCTCCTCGGGTCACAGGGCCTCCTCTGGTCATAGGGTCTTCTCTGGTGGCAGAGCCGCCCCTGGTCGCGGGGCTTCCTTTGGTCGCGGGTCTGAGTGAATAGCTATTGGACTCCCGCACAATTCAATCCTCCCTCTGTCTTGGTTAGGTTTTCTTTTTTTTGGTTCTATGTTTTTGCAGTCCCTAATCTTGGCTGTGAGAGGAGGCAGAGCACATCCAGCTATGCCTCCATTTTGGCCGGAAGTCCCATTATTTTCTAATTGGATGTTTCTCTCTTCCTTGTGGTCCACACTGTTGATTTGAGTCCCAGTTTCCTTCCCCTCATTATTGGTTCCCTGAATGTTTTCCTTTATTTCATTTAGCGTAGCCTTCATTTTTTCATCTAATTTGCAACCAAATTCAACCAAGTCTGTGAGCATCCTGATTACCAGTGTTTTGAACTGTGCATCTGATAGGTTAGCTATCTCTTCATTGCTTAGTTGTATTTTTTTCTGGAGCTTTGATCTGTTTTTTCGTTTGGGCATTTTTTTTTTGTGTGTGTGTGTCTTGTCGCACTTGTTACATAGAAAGAGGCAGAGCCTTAGGTGTTCACCAGGGTGGGGCACCACACCTGGCTGTGTATGTGGGGCAGGGGTCTGAGAGGGAACAATGGTGCTTGCTCTGCTCTCTGCAGGAATTCAGTCACTTCCCCCACTTCCTGCAAGCAAATTGGGCCCTTCTGGTGCTGATTTCAGTGTGGGTGGGTTTATGTATGTTCTGGGTCTCTCCAACAAACTCTCCTGTGTGGCTGGGAGTTTCTCCGGGACCCTCAACCCCCACAGGTGATTTCAATCAGTGTTTTGAGGCTTTATTTCCTTGTGCCAGGACCCTGGGTTGCATGGTCTGTCTTGCTTCCCAGTTTTGCCTGGTATATCTGGGTGTGAATATGGGACCAGATGCACCATGCCCCTCAATAGTCACCGCTTCCCTGGGTCTACCAACTGCTGTTTTGTGTACATGAGGTCCACCAGCCACCCTGCCGCAATCTCTCTCTGTCCTGGCTCCCCAACTCTGCCCTTCCTACCAGTCTGGATAATGTGTCTACTTTAATTCCTTAGCTGTTGGACTTCCATACAGTTCAATTTTCTGTCAGTACTAGTTGTCTTTTTTTTGTTTTAAAATTTTTGTTGTCCTTCTTTTGGTTGTGCAAGGAGGCACAGCATGTCTACTATGCCTCCATCTTGGCCAGAAGTTCCCTGCAATTCTAATATTATTTTTTTCCTCCTATTCTTCACATGTACACCATATTAACATATTTACCTATTGTTCATCAATTACAGACAATGTCTCTTAACTCTTCCTTTTATAAACATAGAGGTAAATATGGTACTGTGACTCTCTTCCCCCTCTTCCTCCCAGCTTCTGCCATCTGTACTTTACATTTTTACGAGACTGAGGTTTATCTCATTTTCATTCTATTCCACAAACATAATAAAAACAGAGTTTACATTATTGTAAACATGTTATTTTGTAAATGTTATTGTAAATGTTATATTGTAAATGTTATTTGCACTGGAACCAACTACTATGATAGTACTACCTTTTTTTATACTGTTTTTTAAAAAAAATATTTTATTTATTTACTTTTAGAGATAGGGGAAGGCAAGGAGAAATAGAGGGAAACATCAATGTGTGGTTGTCTCTGGCACATCCCCTATTGAGGACTTGGTCTGCAACCCAGGCTTGTGCCCTGACTAGGAATCGAACTGGCAACCCTTGGTTTTACAGGCCAGCATTCATTCCATTGAGCTATACCAACCAGGGTTATACTGCTTTTTTTCTAGATTTCAAATTGCCTCTCGCTTTTTTATACCATTGCTTTTTCTTATATTTTCATTTTTTCTTCCCTCTCCACCCAATTACATTTTATAATGATTTTATTTTTGCCCTCAGATCTCTCCTCTGGGGGCTTCTGTTCTGGTTCATGGTATGAATTGTTTGATTCCTAGGCCTGGGATATCTTGTTGCAGCTCTTTTTGGTTGTTCCACTGGGTTCTAGTTCCCATGTCTCCCTTTTCTTAGCATTTCCTCTCTCTTTTTCCTATAGCATAACCTCAAGAGAAATTCCTAAACAATGGTTTGTGGATGTAAACATTCTGTGTCCTTCATGTTGGAACATGATTTTATCTACTCTTCATATTCAATTATTAATATGGTTTAGTTGAAAATCACATTGCCTCAAATATTTGAAACTATTTTATAATTGTTTTCTAGCCTCTATTGGTATCGGTGAGTATTCAGATATTAGTCTGATTCTCATTTTTGGTGAAGATAGTGTCTTATTTTTTCTTTAGGTTTTTAAATATTCTTTTTACTCTTGGTCTTCAAGGATAATGAAGTGTGAGGTGTGGTTTTAATAAAAATTTAGGACCCTTTCAAGATTTATTAGTGTGCTAGTCAGCTCTGGAAAATATTCTTACATACTTTTTTGATAATCTCTGCTCCTCTGTTCTCTTTTGCAAAATTTTATTAACCAAATGTCAGACTTCATGGATGTCTAATATATTCTCTGATACTTTAATTGCCTAGTTTTTTTTTAAATCCTGATTTAAAAATAATATTTGACTTCAAAGAAGTTTTCTTTAGGAGTTTTAAATTTTGCCCTTATTTAAAAAAATTATTTTTATATACATTTTTATTAACATTATACATACATATAGAGTAAAACTTTAGAAAAGCTATCTGTTTCTTAAAGGAGACAGGGCCATACAATTGAGTAAAGACAGTCTCTTCAGTGAATGGTGTTGGGAAACCTGGACACACACATGCAAAAAATAAAACTAGACCACTTTCTTCCACCACACACAAGAATAAACTCAAAGTGGATTATAGACTCAAAGGTAAGATCTAAAACATATACTCCTAGAAGAAAACACAGGCAGTAAGCCCTCTGACATTGCTTTCAGTAATATATTTTTTTATGGATAGGTCTCCTTGGCAAGAGAAACAAACAAACAATAAATAAAAAAACAAATGGAACTACATTAAACTAAAGAATTATTGTACGGCAAAGGAAACCATCAATAAAATGAAAAGGCACCTACTGAATGGGACATGATATGCACCAATGATAATCCAATAAGGGGTTGATATCTGAAATATATGAGGAACTCATACAACTTAACACAAAAAGACAATCAGATTTAAAAATGGGCAGAGGAACTAAATAAACACTTTTCCAAAGAGGACATACAAATGACCAATAGACATATGAAAACATGCTTAACATCACTAATCATCAGAAAAATGCAAGTTAAAACCACAGTGAGATATCACCTCACACCTGTCAAAATGGCTACTATCAGTAAATGTACAAACGACAGGTGCTGGCCAGGATGTGGAGAAAAGGGAACCCTCATGCACTCTTAGTGGGAATGCAGATTAGTACAGTCACTGTGGACAACAATATAGAGGTTCCTCAAAAAATTAGAAATAGGACTAGCATACATCCCAGAAATCCAACTTCTGGGTATTTATCCAAAGAAATCCAAAACACTGATTTGAGAAGGTGTGCACCCCTATGTTCATTGCAGCATTATTTACAATGGCCAAGAAATGGAAGCACCCTAAGTGTCTGTTGATAGATGACTGCACAAAGAAGATGTGGTACATATATACAATGGAATACTACTCAGCTGTAAAAAATAATAAAATCTTATCATTTGTGACAACATGGATGGAACTCGAGGGTATTATGCTAAATGAAATAGAAAGAGAAAGACAAAACCATATGATTTCACTTATATGTGAAATTCAAAAAAACAAGTAAATGAACAAACAAAACAGAAACAGACTCATAGATACAGAGAACAAACTGATGTTGCTAGATGGGAAAGATGTTTGGAGGCTGGGTGAAAAAGGGGGAGGGATTGAGATATACAAATTGGCAGTTACAGAAAAGTACAGCATAGAGTCAACATAGTCAATCATATTGTGATAACTATGTATGGTGTCAGGGAGATCACTTTGTAAGTTATATAAATGTCTGATCACTATGCTGTATACCTGAAACTAATAATATAGAATGTCAACTGTAATTGAAAAATTTTAAAAAATGACTAGCTGTCTCTCACACCTCAGGTCCCTTATTTGTTCTCTACAAGGAGCATTACTTTAACTTTCTTTGTATTTTTAAATTTATTTTTATTGTATTTTTCCCATTACCATTTGTCCCCCTTATATCTCCCTCTCCCCCACCACACAATCACCACACTGTTGTCCATGTCCATGTTTTTTAAATAATATGCTTGCTTTCCTTCTCTTCCTCCTTTTCTTTCTCCCCTTTCTCCTTTTGCTGCTCCTCCTCTTTTCCTCCTTATCCATCATCTTCTTTAGTGCTGTAAGCATTTCTACTGACCTTCCACTTCATATTGAAGGTAAGGTGTTTAGCTCTCTTTTTTTCTTCCTCCTCCATCATCAGGCATAGCCTTCCCAGCCCCATTTTCATCTATAGTCACAAAATGCTACGCAACAAAACCTCAGCAGGCTAAAGCAAAACATTTATTTCTCTCGATTACAAAGCTTAGGTGATCTAGGGCAAGCAGCTCTCTGTTCAACAGATTTAGCTCTCTTGTGTGTCTGGTGTTGACTGGATTGGCTAATCTACACTGGATTCACCCGAGGTGACTTGGGCATACCTGCAGTCAGCCTCTCCACCACGTGGCTCTCATCACTATGAAGGCTACTGTGGGTGTGTGCTCATGGAGATGGTAGAGGCACAAGAGAGAAAGCCCATGTGAAACCTGTGCTAACATCCTACCAGCTGAAACAGACATATGGCTGATACCAAGATCAAGAGGCAGGTTAGGTTATTTTGCCCGCAATGGGGTTACATGGGAACTGTGAAGTTACGGAACAAAGGGTGGTGGTGCAGGAAGAGATGCAAAACTGGGCCATTACTTCAAGCCTTCCTCTGTATATGTACATGGGTAAAACTGACATCCTAATTTTGTTTACATCAATATTGTGTTTCTATTGTATAACATTTTTCTTTCTCTGTTGTTAATAAATGTATTTTCTTATAACTTTTTATTTATTCAATTTCAAACTTTTCTAATATTCTGATCCTACTCCTAGGATATTGATGCTGCATCGAGGATTCTAGCACATTAATCTGCCTGAACAAATCTTTCCAGGAAGCATCTGATTTGCTCCAGTCTGGGCTGATTGTCTCCTGTGCTAATGCATAGCTGCCCCCTGTTACTGTGGAGCCTTCTCTTGTGTGAATTTAACCCACTGCTTGATGTATCCACATCTTCTTATTTCTTCACATACCCCCTTGCTTCAGCAGCACATGTTCTCCAATAGCTTTCTGAGAAAGCATACATGGAAGACATATCTTTTGAGACCTTGAATCTATGAGATGGCTTTATTCTACCGTCCACCTTGACTGATGGTTTGGAAATCTGGATGTCAATGGCCTTTATAAAACTTCTCAGGCCAGTATTTCCCAACGTTTATTATGTTGTTTGAAGATATTAATGTGTAATTTATTTTTAAAAAGTATTTTGAGGACAGGGCAGGTTGATAAACATTGCATTAAGGAGCTAAACTGCTTTCTTTCTGAAGAACTTCTCAGAGTTTTTAATGTGCTAATGCATATTGTGACTCTCCAAAGAGATATGAGGTGCTGTGTTTTTCAAATCTTATTTCATCATTGGAAACTTTTTTCCTTGTTGTGTCATAAGGGAACAGTGTTTTGCAGAACAGACATCTGGAAATGGTGTAAAAGAATTCTGAGCTTGAGTGCCCTAGTGTGGGATTTGCCCCTTCCGTCCCTGGCCCCTTCCAACCCTGCCCAAGAAGCCAGGCTTTAAATCCTCTGCTCAGAGCTGCTAGTGATTTTCAGAATGGAAATGTGTGCAGGTAGGAGGGGATAGCAAACCAAGAAGGTATATGTGCACCAGAGAGATCATAATGAAAGAATTATGCTTTTTAAAAAATGTATATAGTGATATATCTAAAACATTAGCTAAAGTCCTTTCTGCAGTTGATGGTATGGAAGCCATTTCTCAGTCAATTTTCCTTTTTATTTTGAGGAGGACAATGGATACATTTAAAAATACGTTTGTCAAAATTCCTCTGGGGGACGTCCTCTTCCCATTCTCAGGCCTTGTGGTCCTGCAGAAGCTGACCCTGTCCTCTCTCCAGAACGGTCACATGGCCAATCCTGGTGAGAGTCAGCTATGAGAATTTTGCAGTAACTTGCGAGAAAGCAGATGTGGTTGTTATTGTTTTTTGCTTGGATTGCCAGCTGTTTGGACAGCTCAGCCTTAGAGCTGCAGAGGCCTTTTTGCCAACCTCAGTGGAGAGACTGCCTGACAGTATAGCCAACTCAAGGGAAAGCAGAGCCAAAAACAGCAGCTCACCAATTCCTGGAGCCCTTCTATGAAATCCCAGATCCTTGCCTGATTCATCAGTTCCATCTTTGCACATTTCAGCTGTGGAGATAATGCATCATTTTTAGGTTTCGGCTCATTTGAATTTCCAATATTTCCAATGAAAAGAATCCTGGCTAATAGAGTTACTTTGCCTCCCTTAGTATCATAGGCTATTAGGATTACATGGAAATGCACATACAAGTGCTTATTATATCATTAGAACTCATCAAGTATTAGTTTCCATTTACACACTATTTTTTCCCAGAAGAAAGTGTTCTAGAACTTGATAGCCTATTGAGACCAACTAAGGAGAAAGCAAGAAGTCAGAATTTCAGGTAACCTATACTCCAGGAACCTATACTCCAAACCTATATTTGACATTGGGATTGAAAACTTGACACTGAGATTAAAAGTAGCTGAGTGGGTGTCAGGGTGTTGAATGCGAGAGCTCCAAACAGTGAACGTACAGGTGTGGGGGGTAGGTTTACAGTTGTGCGTATCATGTTATTTTTCTATGAACAACTATAAAGCTACTCTTGCCCCACCCTCCACATCTGTTCTACATACTGTTTTGAGGAAACATGGGACCATATATGAATCTTGGCCAGTTCTCTGAGATTTTCCTACAGAGGAAAGCAGCAGAAACTCTCTATCAGAGAAACATCATTGTTTGGTGGTACACACTGGCCACACACCTGTGCTTGTCTGTCCCCTGACCTGCTTTTGATGCACACCTCTTGTGTCTCCCATGTGGGCCAGTTCATGGATTTTCAGTAGAAGCTCCTTGGATCCCTTTGCATATTAAGGAAGTCAAAGAACCTTCACAGTGAAGGCAAGGGCTGGTTTGTCAGACATCCTGCTGTAGATACTGGATTATTTTTCCTTGAGTGGTGGTTCTCATTTGGGATGAAGAAGCACCATCCTGTTTTAAGGTTCATGTCATATCTCTACTTGGCAGTGCTGGTCCAGAGTGACCATCCTCCTTAGCTCCATGTGTTTGAGTCTCTTCCATTCTTCAAAGCCCAGTTTGCACCTATTTACCATTAAGCCTTGTATGACCCACAGAGGCCAGAATTGATCTTACTTTCCTCTGAAATTCCATAAGACTTACCTCTACCTTGTAGATTATCATTATTTCCATCTTTATCTCCCTATCATAGATCATATGCTCCTCAGAGGCAAGAGCCACTCCTAATTCATGTCCCAGTTTCAGTGCTGCATAGTGATTAAGGGCATATATTTCTGTATTGAACAGAGATTCAGGCTCAGTACTGACTCCATTTTTTTGCTAGTCGTGTGACGTTAGCTAAGTACTGAGCCTTTCTGGACCTTGGTGTTCACATTATAAAGTACAAACAATAACAGTGTTTTATAGAGTTGTAGTGAGAATTAGATGGAATGATTTAATTGAGCATTTAACATGGTACCTGTCACAGGACAACTTAAAAGAAAATGGGAGAAATTATTATTATGACCTATCCCTTGTATTAGTCATGGCTCTCCAGAGAAATGGAGTCATAGAATCAATAGGTTATATATCCTATTGTGTGTATATGTACATATATAAATTTATACTAATGTATAAATATAATATAATATATATGAAAAGAGTGATTTGTGTTGAAAAATTGGCTCCTACAATTGTAGGAATGGGGCAGGCTGGCCAGCTGGACATTCAGGGTAGAGCTGATGTTTCTGTTTTGAGAATTCTTTTGTCTTCAGGAAAATTGGTGGTTGACCAAACCACTCTGTACCATAGCCTTGACAAGTAGGCCATAAAATTAACCATCATATTCAGAATAGAATGCACTTTATATTTTTTAAAAATCTTAATGATGATATGTTATTCATGCACCTCAGATCCTTAGATCAGAGAATTAAGTTTATCAACTTGTTTCTTCCCAGGCCTCAGGCAACCTATGCAGGGGTCAGTCAATCAACAAACACTGCATTTATTGAATGACTACAATGTACCACCAACTACTCAAAGTGATGGCAACAAAGAAGTGAAGAAGGCAGAGCCCTTGAGCTTACATTCTTGTAGATGGAGGTGGATAGAAAACATGTGAAGCAAATAAGACACTTTCATATTCTGATAAGGGCTCTGAGGGATTAAAAAAACAGTGTATTAGAGTTAGGAGGCAATTCAATATGTGGTCATTCAAGATAGGTATCTCTTAGGAGCGCCTTTGAGTTGAGTCCTGAGTGCAGTCCAAGAAGCAACAGGAAGCTAGGACATAGAGCCCCACAAAGTGCAGGGGTGGGTGGGGCAGATGAGCCTTGATGTTCAAGAGCCCGAGAGAGCTCCCAGCACTTCTGCTGCCCAAATGCTTTCCAAGAACCACATGCTGATGCTGCAGGTGCTTCCAGAGCTGCAGGAAAACTCAAACATCATCCACATACACCAACATACACTCTCCTCCTTTCTGCTTATTCCTCCATGTTTACTTCTCAGTATAAATGATTCCACCAGAGGGAATGAGCCAAAAGTAGACTCACAGATGCCACCCCAGGGAAAGGCAGGCTGTCTTCCTGAGCAAAGCCCAAACTACCAGCTTGTTTGCTCATAGTTGCTAAGCTCATCCTTTGCACACAATAAGGGAGACTACAGAAAAGACCTAGATAAACCACCCACCCACCTCCACAACCCAGGCTCCTTTCCAAAGAGGTAGGAATTGCAGGCTGTGTCACTAGACTGTTTGCAAACACGCCTTCAGTCTGGAACATGGAGACCATTGTCCTGGCATGTGCATGAGCATACATGTGTGAGCATATGTGTGTATATGTGTGTATATATGTGTGTGTAAGTGGGTGAGTATACATGTGTAAGTGAATGTGTAAGTGTGCATGAGAATGTATGTGAGCATTTATGTGTGTGATTGTATGTTTGTGAGCATGTTTAAATGTGTGTGCATGCGTGTGTGTTGGGCTAGAGGAGGTAGGGAAAGGATACTGGCTGTTCTGGTCTATAGTTAGGATACTCTAATTACAACCTAATCTATTTTTTTCCTTAATCTTTAATCCTCTGTGCCAGGTACCATGCTGAATGCTTAATCAGGTCATTGGACAGTCAGCTCTGCTGGAGGGCAAAACCAGGCAGAAACACAGGGGCAGGAAGGCCTGGAGTCTGTGTAGGGGACTGAGATTGATGGTGAGCCCAGCATGGAGTGCATTTGAAGGAGAGCTGTGAGCAACATAGTGGAAATGTATGTGGACCCTGATTATGGAGCCCCTCGGATTCCAGTGTAAAGTGTGCAGATCTTAGAAACCAGTAAAGAAGAGCCACTCCTCTCAAGGGTATATGGGAAAGGGAGGGAAGCTCTGCTTTAGAAAGACATCAGCATGAGAGATGAGTGGGTGGTGGAATGGCAAACAGAGAAGAGGATACCAGGCAGAAAGCAATGGCACTAAATCCGATCAGAGGCTATGAATTTGAACTGATGCTGGGGCTCCAGGGATGGAGAGAACGGCCAATGCTACCTGATAAAAGTTTGCAGCCATGGGCAAGGGAGAGAGAGCCACAGGAGAAGTTCAAGAGCTCTCCATCCTGGGTAACTGGATAGAGTGGTGAAACAAGAGCACCTATGTGTTCTATGAACAGATGGCAAGAGATTTAGTCTTCTCCCACTCCAGAGATTCACAATAAATTTTGAGAGCTTCGTCCTTCTTCCTCACCGGGGAAAGATGTCTTGTGTCTTGGCTCCTCTCCAGTGGGAAGAAGGGCATACTATTGAACCGTTAAGACTATCTCTGTGTTAAGCAGAGTTCTATCAGTCCTTCATCTTGTCTAAGATACAGGACCCCAGCATTCCATGGGATGTCTCCAGATCTGTGAATCCCCAGAAAGTACTCCTCCTCACACCCACCCCCAGCGCCCTTTCTTGCAGTGGTGCAGTTAGATAGCAATTGGATCCTGCCTTGGGATGTGTAGCTGATGATCTGTTATTATATGTCCCATGCATCTTTAACTGCACTAATGAACTGCAAGTCTGGAGGAGGAATGGTGAAGATTTATAGCTTTTACTTGGGAAACCCCCTCATGTCAAGGGAAAGATTAACTGGGCTAGCAGGATTCTCCGCTCTGGGGCTGCAGACAGCAAGTAACAGGGGCCACAGAAGCCTTGGGTGATTAGCACCAAGCACTATCTCGGGTGCCTTCCTCACTATTGTTTATTTTAGATTGTGGCCATCCAGGGAGCTTGCTCGGTGTGTGTCAGACATACTTAATAGGGAGGTGATCTGGGAATAAAAATGCACAAGATTGTTATGGGGTGAGAAGGCCTGGACTCGTTCACATATTTGACTACTGATTAATCAGTTATCTAGGGGGAGCTCCTGGAGACTTCTCCAGCACACCTCAGTTTCTGGGACTCCCTTTTCCTTAATGCTCAATCCTTAATCCTCTGTTTGTTCCTTAATTGTTCCTTTGTCCTGGGTCAGTGTTGTCCACTTGAATGATTCACTTGAAACTTCAAGTTTTGATCCTTTTCTTCTCTAAAGTACTTATTATCTCCCCATTTCCTATTCTCCTAGATTTCTGTCTAGCTTTCTTCTTTCCATTCACTTTTAATTCTCATGTAATTAATTAAGATCTTTCATTCACTTTTATTCACTGAGGCACATAATGGTTGAGGCTCTTGGCTCAGACTGCCACTATTTTTGTTTACCTTGTGTTATTTCTTAGACTTTCTTTTTTTCTTGTTTGCTCTGTTCTTATAACTTTCATTAAACCCTCTCATCATTTTCTTCCCAATTGTCTTTTGGCCAAAAAAAAAAAAAAAATCAATGTAGAAGTGTCCACCTAGTACAAGAGAATCTATACTAGATGAGTAGATTATTTCCAAAAACAGTAAAATTGTCCTTGTCAGTTTTGTCCTTTAGACCTTTGATAAGGTCCAAACCATAACACTACAGGGGTTAAGACTGCTCACTGGAAATAGGGCTTACTGAACCAATGCTTTGTATTCGTTTCTTTTTTTTTCTTTCCTTTCTCCTTCTCCTTCTCTCTCTCTCTCTCCCTCCCTCCCTCCCTCCCTCTCTCTCTCTCTCTCTTTTTTACTAGTCAGAAATGAAGCAATTCCAAAGGCTAAAAGATTCAAAATGAAGAATGGAAGAAGAAAAGCATAACATTGGGATTCTATTGTTGACCTTAGCTCTGTCACAGGGCCAAAGAGTTTTTGATAGTTCTCTAGGGGATTGTTTATCAAAATCATAAAACTGGTTTGGACAGAAAACTTTTCTCTAGATCAGCCCATGTCTGCTGTTTGAGGATTAGTGTTCATAGCTCCTCTCAGCATCACCCCCAGACACTCGGGGAAATTCGAACAGCCCTGGCTTCTTTTGTAATGACGCAGTTTGGATCAATTGAGCATATCATCATTCAAAGCGTTCCTTAACCTCTTCATACTTGACTCAGATGGGCTCCTTGGATAAAGCGTTCCACGCGACGTGAGGCAGCGGAGGCCACCCTCACGTATTCAGAGGGAGTTCCAGCTTAAGCTATTCCAGTCAGGCAGGTGTTTTTGGTCCCCACGTGCCCTGCAAACACAATTGCCCAGGCGCCCTCTACACAGTGTGCTTCCCTCCAGCACCCTTTATGACAAAGGGGCTCCGGCCCATCCAGGAGTCGGGGAGCCTTCTTTCCTCTGGCCTCTGTGAGAGAGAGCCGGGTCCTGCAGCCGAGTTTCCGCCACTGCCTCCACAGTGCTGCGCAGCCGCACACACACCGGCCTTCACGAGGGGCCGCAGGAAGGCAACGCGACTTGTGTCTAAGCCTCTTGTTTCAGTCCCTGCTCTGCTTATTGGCCAAAGGAACTCAGGTGAGCCATCAGATCTTTCTCGGCCTTCATATATCATCTGTAAAATGGGCATCATACCTGCTCAAATAACTCCTCAGAGCATTGGTGAGGTGAGAAGAGGTGAGACAGTACTTTGAAAACTGGAGTGTCCCACATAAAATCGCTCTTAGTACAGACAGTTCCGAATCTGCGACCTACAGTTTTCGACTTAACAGTACTGCAAAAGTGATAGTATTCAGTAGAAACCATACTTTGAATTTTGAATTTTCATCTTTTCCCTGGCTAGGGCTATGTGCTCCATACAATCATTCTGTTTTTCATTCTCAGTACAGTATTCAACAAATTATGAGATTTCATTGTAAAATAGGCTTTGTGTTACATGATTTTGCCCAACTGCAGGCTACTGGACATGTTCTGGATCATGTTTAAGGCAGGTGAAACTCAGCTGTGATGTTTGTGACATACTTACAAACCAAATGTTAACTTATTTTTGCATTTTAACTTGAGTTTATGAGGTTTATTTTCATTAAAAAATTGATTTTTTTCTGCTTGTTTCAGTACAGCTATTGGAATCAGATGTAAAGATGGCGTTGTTTTGTAGTTTAGGTGTATTTTTTTAACTTTTTTTAAAGATTTTATTTATTTATCTTTAGAGGGGAAGGGAAGGAGAGAGGGAAAGAAACATCAATGTGTGGTTGCCTCTCGTGTGTCCCCCGCCGGGAACTGGCCTGTAACCCAGGCGTGTGCCCTGACTGGGAATCTGAACCTCTATCCTTTGTTTCACAGGCCCATGCTCAATCCACTGAGCTACACCAGCCAGGGCAGTTTAGGTGTATTAAATGCATTTTTGACTGATGATATTTTCAAGTTCTTATTGGCACGTAACCCATAGTGACTTGCAGCTTATCTGTATTGTTGTCATTGTCCTTTGCAAAAGTGGCTGTTGGACCATCCTCCTGTGGAAGCGTGACATGTGAAAAGGTTAAGGCCTCTCATTTTTGTTTCCATTTCCACAGTGGGTCTTGGGCATGTGGCTGCTCCTGCTTCTCTCTCCCTGGCCACTGCCTGGACTTCCAATTGTCCTCTCTACCCGTGGGACACTCTTGTTCTCTTCAAGGGTGGCCTGGAGTAGTCTGCCGAAGCTGGTATTTCAGTCCAGAGTGGGGCATTTCCTAACTCTATCTGAGACACCTTTACTGACCAGCAAAGATTTGAGGAACACAGTGAAGGTGCACCCTGCAGGCAGGGAAGTTCTTAAGCCAGTGAAGAATGGGTGGGGCCCATTTCAACAAGAACATTTAAAGAGGGGCTTAGAAATAAGGCTGGTAGCGATATGAGCTGGAATGGAGATGGGATAACTGTGTGTGAAGATAAAATTGACACATTGCACAGTTTCTGAATTGGGTGTTAAATTCTTGATAAATGCTTTTTAAAATTAAATGTTTTGTTTTAGTTAGAATACTTTTTTTTATAGCTCATGTGCTTTATGCATATTAGCTCTCTTAGTCCTAACAACCAGTGAGGTTTATATTATTGTCTCTCCTATTTTACAGATGAGGAAACTGATGTACAGTGAGGTGAGGTGACCTTGTAAGGTTACCAAATGGTGAAATCGGGATTGCTTTTGTCTAGCTCCAAAGCTCAAAGAGAAGGAGTGGGGGTAGTTATCTATGAGGTTTCCAGTTTTATGTTAAAACACTCCCCTGACCTCTGTCATACCTTCTAAACTGTAAGAGAAAGGCTAAAGGATGCCCCGACCAATGTAGCTCTGTTGGGCATCATCCTGCAAAGTGTAAGGTCACTGGTTTGGTTCCTGCTCAGGGCACATGCCTGGGTTGCAGGTTAGGTCCTTGTCAACTGATCCAGGTTTTTCTCTCATATTGATGTTTCTCTTTCTCTCTTTCTCCTTCCCTTCCCCATCTCTAAAAATAAATAAATAAATGCAATCTTTTTAAAAAAGACTAAAGGATTATTGCAAATGGGGGAAAGCCCATATTTACACTGGAAACTAGGGAATGCAGTCTTCCACATGCTGAAAACAATGAGGAACTTCTCCAGCACAGGGCGTGATGATACTGGAGAATGCAGGAAGTGAAGGAAAGCTTGACCACAGCCCCATGTTACCCCAGGCGAGCAGCCTGCTGAGGGTTCAGTCAACACAGCCAACAGAAAACCATCATGACAGGTGGTGAGTGGGGTGGGATGAGGCTTTAATGGTGACCTCTTCTTTCTTTTTAAGCATTGCTCTTTCAGATGACAGGGACCAGAAAGACAGCTATAGAAGGTGGCAACTCATTTATCCTATGCTGCTTGTACTTTATTCATCAGAAATTCCTTGCAGTATCACATATGGATGTAGTTATTTTTCCAGTGGCTGACCCTGGGAAGCCACAGTGTTTCCAGTGTTAGGTGTTGCAGGGCTTTTCCAGGGGCACCTGGAAGGCACAGATCAAAGTTCATGACCATTTTGTCACTTAGCTCATAAGACCTAGACTCCATTCTTTAGGACAGACTATTTTCTATAGATATTCTACTCCTCCTTCTCCTCCTTTTCCTCCTCTTTCTTTCTCTTCTTCAAGTTAATTTTCATTTTATCAAAGGTAGCATTTGAAGACTTAATAGAAAAATAGTAGTCCCTTCATTCTTCCCTTACCACCTCATAGGTCTGCTCTCCAGAAACAAAATCTTTCAATTCTTTTGTTTTTCCTCTAATTTTCTAAATGTATGGTTGTATGGTCATTTCCTGACTTATTAATTTAGAAGTTGTCTATAATATAATATTAAGGTAGATAATGACTTAGCTGCTACATTCATCCCCTCTTGCCCTCTATCATACCGCAAACCTATGTACACTCCCTTTTCTCTTCTTTACAAAATTTTACTATACTTTTTTACTGAAATCATTATTCATATTGATTAATGTGACAGTAGGTCTGTGACTATCTAGATATTGCTATTGCTGAGCTAAATAAATCTGTTTTAAATGCATCAGATAATCCAATAGTTCCTTTCTGTTTTTCCTTGCCTTCCCCCATCTCCCCTTGAAGTTCTTCATCTTTCTGCTCAATCTGTGCTGTGTCCTGTGGCCCTGGCCCCAAAGTTGTCTGAGCATTCTCTTTCATTGCTGTCTTGGGCGTTCATCCTGGTCTCTCCTTTCACTGCCCTCTTGTGTTAGAAACCCTTTTCCTGGAACCTCAGTCACCCCCTGGTCTAATTTATGTTCTCATTTTGATAAAAAGACATC
The DNA here is from genome assembly GCA_004027475.1 of Anoura caudifer. Classification (NCBI taxonomy): domain Eukaryota; kingdom Metazoa; phylum Chordata; class Mammalia; order Chiroptera; family Phyllostomidae; genus Anoura; species Anoura caudifer. Next base: position 80,933 of record PVKU01006325.1, read on the forward strand.
CTCAGTACCTTTCTGAAAAAAAAAAAAAAAAAAAGACATGATGCTTTGAGGTATGTTTTTGGATTCTTCGTATATCAGAAAATATCTTTATTTCTCTTTTACACATGATTACTAATAGTTTGGGTGAGTGTAGAATTTTAGTTTGGATATAATTTTCCTTTAGAGTGTTGAAGGCATATCTCTGTTTTTGTCCACTACACCCCACTCCAGGTTAGCTTTTAAGATCCTTTTCTTATTTTTGTCTCTTAGTTTGTGTTCTCCATTTGTTGTGTTGGGTGCCTGGTGGATTTTTCTGATCTGAAAGCGTCCTACAGTTTTGAGAAATTTTCTCTATTTTTTTGATAATTTTATATAGACTACTTCCTATGTTCATCTTTTTTTTTTTTTTTAGTTCCTTATTAGAGGAATTAAACTCCAGTTTTTTTCTCCTGTTGTCTAACTCTTCATATGCTTGTTCTATTTTATGACAGTTTGTCTCAACTTGGCCTTCTAACTCTTCCCTAAATTTAAAGACAAATTTGACTCTGAGATTTTAAATTTTCATATTTTCTTGTTCTCTCATTATTCCTCTTGTTTTCTTCATACACCCTCTTATTCTTGTTTCACGGAGGCAATCTTACTTCTGTGAGGTATGTATTTTAGTTTGTTTTTTTTTTCCGTAAGTTTTCTTTTGCTTCCTGTGTTGTCTCTGTTTCAAGTTTTGTTTTCTAAAAATAGTTTTGTGTTTTGGCCTTTATCTTTAATATTGGGGCCTTTCCCAAACCTGAGTGATCCTGGTCAACTGATTTAAGAACAAGAATGAGGCTCTTGGTGCCTTTGGCTGGTGAGTTTTACCACAGGGTAAGATGCTGCCAGCCTTGTTCTTTGGTTGGTGATAAGAATCACATTTTGAAAGGACAGATTCTGGTTTATAGCCCTGAGTGGGGCCTAAGACTCTGCATTTGCAGCCAACTCCCAGGCAACCTTTCTATTGCTGGTCCACAGGTTCTAGAAGACTTGGAAAAAGCCAAAGCATGAAGGACATCACACCCTGAGGCATATTCCAGCCCTAATTCTCCTGCCTGCTGTGCTCACAGATCTGCCCCTCCACAGGCATGGGCTGATTTAGACCTGTCTTTTCTGCAGTACCTCGCTTCCTGGAATAGTATCTGTTAAGGGGGCGCTCCATGAGGCCCTACGCAGTGACATATGGCCCTGGTACTTTCCTGTCCCTACCCCCTGGGCACCCCAGGACCATGCACAGATTATAGCAGGTATCCCCAACCTCCGGGCCACAGACAACAGTACCTGTCTGGGCCTGTTAGGACCGGGCCACATAGCAGGAGGTGAGCTTGAATGTAATGTGCTTTGATCATCCCCAAACCATCCCCCTACTCCAAGTCCATGGAAAAACTGTCTTCCACGAAATGTCCCTGGTGCCAAAAATGGTGGGGACCACTGTGTTATAGAACAGTCTGCAGCACCTACAGCATATCTGTCCCCTGACACCTTGCTTTCTCATTTTTCTAGTAGTTCTTGCTCCAGCCCCACATCCAACAGGGAGTCAACTGGGAAAATGGTTGACTGACTATGGCAAGGCAGCTTCATTCCCAATGCCAACATTTAGGAGTACTGTCGCCAGTTTCCTCTGGACACAGTAAACTAGCAGCACTGAATCACAGGACAGAGAAAACAAAAGAAGGAGTTTTCTTACTTTACATAAAAAGACAGAGAATGAAGCCAAAGTGACCTAATGTGAATTTTCAGAATTAGCATTTGCTCTTTTTATTTGCCTAATGTAATTCCAGTTCTGCATATTCCTTGGGGATTTCATTTGTCTGATGTGGTTTTATAAGAAGCAAAAGAAGTGGTTTAAGGAGCAAAAGGGGAAAAAACTAGCTTGTTCTTAATATCTTACTTTGATTTGTTTGTAATGAACATAATTAGACTTTCTTTAATGCATTTTTTTTTTCCTAAAAGCCTAACATGAACTTGAGAACTTGGGACTTTATCTGGCCTACATCAGTTCAGAGTGGATTCCTTCTGGATGCTGCAGTCAGTCAGGGTGTATCCAGCTCCTGCTTCTTGGGGCAAGGCCTGTAACATCCTGGATCTTTGCCTTGATCTTGTCAATGGGGTCACTGGGTGCAACTTCAACGATGATGTCTTATTAGTACAAGTGAATCATAGTAATGAGATCTCAGTTTGTTTTTGTGTCATGCTCAGCATCCTGCCAAAATGCAAATTGATGGAGCTAAAAAGGGATATTCAATCGCATCAACAAAAACAGCATGCATAAGTTTTGAAGAGTTCACTGTTAGGGAATGTAATCAGTCTCTGACATTTGCCCTGGATTATGTGACTGTACATCTAATTACTTCCTCCAAGAAGGCTGGGAAAAAGAACCCTAGCATGAGGGAATGGATATATACTCACTGGCTCACAGGTTTGCTCACTGTTATTTGGTACAACATTAACATCCCTTTATGTTTCTTGAGCATTTGCCTGGCTGTGTTTTCTCAGCAGGGAGGACAGGGAGGCTGATGGGGTCTTGAAGTGCCTGGCTGGACCTGGGAAGCTCCTGCAAACTGGGACATTTGCTTGGCTCACTGGCTAATGAGTAGAAAGATTGCCAAGAGTAATAACGTGTCAGTGGAATGTCCTTGATGACTGGCACAGCTCATTAAGAGAAGACACAAAACCAGGGAGACCCTTGGGAGGGGTGGAGGACTGGGATAGTCAGATCGTGGAGGTGGGGGCCATGCCTCGAGGAATTTGGCTTTCTCACAATTAGGTGTTTTGAAGGAAGACAGAGCTGGGACACAGCTGACTGATTTTGGCTAATTGAGATTTACATGGGTCAATGGCCAGAGGTCTTGCTGCTGTTAAAACAGGATGACATCCGTTCTGGATCCCTGGGCAAATAGCGGCCCATGTGTGCCTGAGGACAGTGGAAAGTGGCACCTCCCTTACAAAGGACAGCTTTCATGGGATGTGCCCTTCCACCCTTATCCTAGTTCCTGGCGTTCAGCAGTACGTCCAATGGCCTCAGATTTACCCAGGTGGAGTCGCAGCTAAGTCTCACGGCCCTTCTTCTCTAGGAGTGAGGACTAATGAGGCATCTCTGTCCCCTCCGCTGTCTGTCTGTCTGTTGGGGACACTGCATCTGTAAGATATATTTCTGAGCTGTAGGAAGGCCACAGAGGTGCTCACCATTCCGGGTTTTGGGTCTGAGAAAGGCTGACCGCTGTTTTTAAATGTAGAATATAAGTTTCTGTCTACAACAAATAATGCAATTCTATAATTTTTTTATTGATCCTAGAGAGAGGGGAAGGGAGGGAGAAAGACAGGGGACAAATAACAAAGTGAGAGAGAAACATGGATTGGTTGCCTCTTGCCCGCACACTGACTGGGGTGTTAACCCACAACCCAGACATGTGTCCTGAGCAGGAATCGAACCTGTGACCTTTCAATTTACAGGATGACGTCCAACCAACTAAGCCACACTGGCCAGAGTGATAATCCAATTCTTTATTCTCTTCTAACCACCTACATCTGACTGCAAGCCCCCTTTCCCCATCCTACACTAGCAATGGAAAATTCATTGAGTCACTAGAGGAGCTCTCTGCCAGAGCACAGCAAGGCTACTGCCTGACCATGTGGCAGCTTTGTGCTTACTGGAGAAAGGCATGTCCTCCTCGGGATGGGGTCCTGCAGTGGGATTCACAGCTCAGGGAGCAGAGCACAGGCTGTATTTCAGCGACCACTTGCTCCATGGTCAGGCACCTAGGCAGGCACAGATCACATAGTTGTGCACGATAGTCCTGGTTAGTTGGCCTGCAGTGGCATAAGGTACAGAGAGGCCCCTAGATTCAGGGACCATTAGTCCCACTGAGATGCCTATCATCCCAGCCCCAAGTTCCTCTTAGATCCGAGGTCCAGAGTCCATCTGTAGCATGTATGTGTCCCTTCGAGTTCTTGCCTACTCACTGGGTGGCCACATAGACCCAGGTCCAGGTCCTGGGAGAAGCTGCATGCCTCTTCTGCCCTAGTGTGGAACCCAACGTCTTTCTCCCATATTGCTGGCCTCAAAGGTGCTGACTTTCTTGCTCTCTCTTTTCCAACACTTTGCTTAATCTTGTAAAAGTTTAGGCTTTAGAAAAGACAAGGAGGACTGCAGCTCAAGATTTTCCACCTTCTAAAAGACCCTGAGGAAAGAACAGGCATGGCCAGTTACCAACTAGAAATGGAAGAGAAGAAAAATGTAGAGAAACCAAATGTAAATTGATTAAAATTTTGAAACATTATTCCACCATGTGTGCCCTGAACAAGAAGCTTCCTTGAAGGAAGAATGGAGGGAAGCCTGTGTTCTCCTGAGACAGCTGAGCAGACGATGACCCAATGAGTGGCCCTGGCCTTGTGCAGACAGATTGTGCAGAACATTTATAAATGGTTCACAGCTACTCTAGCTGGGTGAGAAAACATATTCTTGGTAAAATGTCATCTGTCTTCAACAAACTTACCAATAGTGTATTTCAAAAACAATTCAAGATGGATTGAGACAATTGGGTGATTGTCTGAAGAAGTGTGGGGCTCCTTCAATAATTCAACAAAAGTTGAGGTCCCATTAGGCTGAGGGGCCACATATAATGTGGCTCTGCCATGGACTGAGTGTGGCCTTGGGCAAACTCCTCTGCTAGGAGCTGGCTGGGCTAGGACTGGATGATTGTTTAGGAACATCGCACCATCACTGCCTATAAATATGCTGTCATATGAAGGTCATGCTGTGCTAAAGAGAAGAATGGGGAAGCCTGAAGAACAAGTCAATAATTGCTTCGCTTCTGATTTTTTCTCTTTATTCCTTCATCACTTCAGTCCATTATTTTTGTTTCTCTCTTTTACTCTTTTGTTCTCATTCCCTCCTTCTTCCTTCATCTTTGTTCTTGTTTCCTCTCTCTTCTCCTTCATTTGCATTCCCTTGATGCTTATTATTATTTATATTTACTGAATTAACTTTTATAAGCTCTGACCTTAAACTTAGCCAGGTTGAATGTTATACATTTCTATCTAAACACAGAAAGAATAGTCAAATAAAAATTAAAAATTTTAAAGTTGGTACATAATTCTCAAATATGATTTTCTCAGAAGACCTCATAGAAAGAACTCTCCCTGCCTTCAACTTTTGCCACCCCCTACACTGCACAGGGGAAATGACCTTGTGGCATCGTTAACCTCCAAAATCAATGTTAAGTAGGAGATATTTGGGACAAGGTGGCTCAGTGGAAAATACCTCAGTGTCTTCTTTGTAGATATGAGATGCACTAAGATGGACATATTATGAAAATAATACTAGGCTGATATGTCACTGTGAGTACACATATGTTCATAGGTAGGTTAGAGTCAATTTAGGGTCATTAAAACATTAGGCTGCTCTGGAAATGAGCTCAGCTCTCTCAGAATTTCAGGTCCAGCAGGTTAGCTTTCTGTAGGTCAAAGAAAATGCTCAGATTGGCACAGAGCCTTGTTGGCTCTCATGCAGAAACTCTGTGACTTTGATACTCAGTAAAAAATGCACATCTGGAATGATATCAGACCTCACCCTTTTTAAGCTTCTGCTTCTTGGTATTTAATTATTATGACTTAGATGTGACTCAGGCTACAGGCTTTATTTTTAGCAACAATCAGAACTGCTCTTGATGAATAAATCAGGAATGCTGTTTACTTTTTATATTGGAGCATGTGACTAAATTCATTTTTTATATCTTGAATTAACAAATCTGACACAACAACACATTAAAACATGTTTTGAGCTGTGAATAAAGAGCAGTTTACAAACTGCTTTCTAAAGGTTGCTGTTATCTGTTCTCTGATGTTCTGGTAAATAGCACTATTATTTATGTCTTGGGTCCCACCTAGAATTAAGATTGTAAGAACTAAAAGGGACCTCAGACATCATCTGGTCCAATCTTCTTTTGACAGACAAGAAGATTAAGGTTTACAGGCTGAATTCACATGCCAAAGTTACTCACTAGGAATTGATAAAACTGGGCCTAGAAACCTTGTAGTAACTCTGACACCATCCCCTGGCCTCTCTACCATCTGCCGCTCTTCAAGTACGGAGCACCTACCATTGCCAGTTCCTGAAATCACTTCTGGTGTTGCAGGGTATCAGATTAAACACCTGAACTGCATGGGGAGTCAGTCTTTCCAATCCTCCTTTTCTCTTCTGTATTGCACCAACTTTATTCCAAACGCTGGCTCTAACTCGGAGAACACAAGTATGAATCAGCTGTAGTTCTTCCCTCCTCTCAAGGATATCTCAGCTGAAGAACCTATTTCTCCAGATCAGACTGTATATGATTGTGTGTGTATTTGTGTGTTGATGTGTATGCATGGGCATGCATGTACTTGCATGCATTTTTTCTGTTTCATTTGCAAATGTATCCTAAGGAAAAAGTCTCTGAGAAGCTTATTTACTCCAGTTCATCACAAGAGCAGTCTTTATTTTTTTGAGAAATGTTCACCACAATAACTCTGGTTAACACCCATCATGATACAGAGTTACATTTTTTTCTTGTGATGAGAGTTTTTCAGATCTACTCTCTTAGCAAATGAAATCTTAAGGAGAAAAAGTCTATCTTTGGAGCTAGTCTTTAACTTGAATACTCACTAATCTCCTTTAACTAATTAGACAACAAATCTTAGTCTCAGAGCCTTCAGGAGGGAATAGTCTACAAGTAGAATTTAACAGCATTGGTTTGTTTTCATTCTCTACTTACAGAAAGTGTATTAGTTATTTACAGCTATGTAATAAAATGTACCCAAACTGAGCGGCCTAGAACAGCAATAAACATTATCTCACACAGTTTCTCTGGGTCAAGAATTCACAAGCATCTCAGCTGGATGCTTGTAGTCCACAGACTGCCATGAGGCTGAGCCACAGTGTCAGCCAGGGCCACTCTTACCAGGCACTGTGACTGGGACTGGGTATCTGCTTCCACAGTGGCTCAGTCACATAGCTGCTGGCAAGAGGCCTTGGCTCTTTGCCACATGGGACTCCTCACAGGGTGGCTTGACCAGCCTCATAACATGGCAGCTGGCCTTTCACAGAGCTAGTGATCCAGGAGACAGCAAGGTGGAATCATAACACTTTTTATGACCTAACTTTACATACTCCATCTTTCCTTCAGCATCCTATCTGTTATGTAGGTCAGATCTCATCTGTGTGGGAAAGGCCAATCCAGCAGTGTGAATACAAACAGACCAGAAGCAGGGTGGCCATTTGGGAGACTGGTTCCCACAGAATGTGATGCTGCTCTTCTCTGTGGCCATGCCATGAATCTACCTTTTAAGTAAATATATTTAAGTGTTAAAGAGTTAGTCTAGTTTAAACAAAAATGCTAAGTAAATTCTAACACAGGTGGTCCCCACTATCACAAAAATTGTGCAGGTTGACAGGCCTATGTCTATTAATTAGGAAATATCTTGTAACTCCATGGGACTCCCTGAACCCAGAAGGACAAAGAAAAAGGCTATTTTGTCAGTGTTGGTCCCAAGTCCTGGTCATAGTGGCTACTCAAGATGACTCTCACCTCAGTGGGGAGAGGCACACAGTGACAGACTTCCATCTGAAGAAGTCCCAAAGTATCCCCTTGTCTCTGATGTGGTGCTAAAAAGCTGGCACCTTGTGCACCTTGGGTGGAACTTGGAATTTTGGCCTTGGAAAGACCTCAGTCCTTACTCCACATCTCTTTCCTTGCTGCTCCTGCCTCCCTGCTGCAGTGAGTCATCTGTCTACAACCAGACATAACTTTGCCATGGGATGAGGTTTGTTAGGGAACAAACTCTGTAAAGGGTCATTAGAGACCGGAGATTTGTTCTAGTTTATTAAATAACTTCAACTGATGAATTTTAATGTCTAAACATCTTTGATGTTTATTTTGTCAAATTTAGTTTTTTTTTTGTCCTCCAGAAATATCTCCACCTGGGGTCCTGACATATTAGAATATCTTTCTAGAAATTATGTACCCAAGATCAGGCTAAGCAGGCTTATAGGCAGGATCTAAATTCCAGGTTGCTGGTGCACACCCAGTCACTCATATTCATATTTATTTATTTAAATATGTTTATTGACTTTTTTAGAGAGAGAGGAAATGAGAGAGAAACACTGATTGGCTGACTCCCATATACTCCCTAGCCAAGGACTGAGCTTACAACCTAGGTATGTGCCCTGATGGAGAATTGAACTCTCAAGCTTTTGGTGTACAGGATGACACTCCAACCAATGGGGCCACACTGGCCTTGGCCACATTTGTGTTTATTTTCTCCCACATTTTGCTAAGTCTTCTCAGTAAAATTTTCTACAAGGTCAGTTAAATCAGGAATTCATCTGTTTCAATTTTTTTCTTAGATACATTTCTTAATAACTTTTTTCTATCTTAACTATAAATTCCTCATCTTGAACTATTACTTCTCTTTGTTATAATTATTAGAATCACCTTTGTTTCTCTTCTGGATTGAATTTTCTGCTCCTTGGATCTCATATTTTAGCTTCTTTTTTGGTAAAGTAATTGTACTCCAGTAATTGTTCAAGTTAAGATGACACCAGCAGAATGCATGGTCACGATAGCCTTCAATGGACCTGTCTCTGAAGTCTGCCCCATTTTGGACCAGGTATCATCTAGATGTGGTGTCCAGCAGTTATACGGGGATCTCCTTTCACACCATCCTGGAACTTGCCATCACTTCTCTACAGTGTTGTACTCCCTACTTCCATACCCTAGGCCATATTTACCTAGACTCTTCTTCTGGTGAAGCAAATTCTCTTAAGAAGAAATTCCATGGGAGGTAAAATTTTGGAATATTTCAAGTCTAAACATTTTTATGTTATACTTATGCTTGATTATTAGTTTACTGTATATGGAATTCTAAGTTGGAACTCATATTCCTTCAGACTGTTAAGGACGATGATCCACTGTTCTCTATCTTTTGGTGTTGCTGTTGAGAAATTCTAAGCTGTTCTCAACCTTGACCTGTTGAATGTGATTTACCTTTTTCTCTCTGGAATGTTGTAGAGTTTGCCATTCATGTCCTGAAATTTCACCATGATTTGCCTGGATGTAAAGTATCATATTTTGCCATGTATAATGTGTACTTTTCTGCCCAAATTTTTGAGGGAAAAATAAGGATGTATATTATATATGGGTATAATGAGTACATACCATGGGTATAATAATCCCATGTACCATGTGCACAAAAATGTGGGTTCACATTATACATGGCAAAGATGCAGTATGATTTTTTCAACCATACCTTTTCCATTTTGAAAGTTACATTTTCATTTCTGTTCTATAGGAGTTTACTGATCTTATTGTTGATAATGGTGATTGTCTAACTTTCTTTGCCCTGCGTTCTCTTTCTGAAACTGTTGGATTCCATGGACATCTGCTAATTTTCTTACATTCCCTTTCTTGTTTTTCCTTTTTTCCTGGAAGATATGTACAATTTTATCTTCCAGCCTTTATTTAGTTTATAATTTCAAGCATCATTGTTTAAATTCCTAAAATCCCTTTTTTTGTGTTTTGGATGTTCCTTTGTTTAAATATAAAATTCCACTCCCCTGTTCATAACTCATAGATGTAATATATTTTTAACATTCTTCTCTGAAGATGATGATATTATGTTCTTGAAACAATCTTTCTCCTGCAGTTTGCTTCCTATATGTTGTTTCCAGTTGTTTGGTTTAGTCTTTGTCTTAAATGCTTGCCTTGTATCCATTCTATGCTAAGAATGAGGGACTAAAAAAGTGAATTTATAGTCCTGAGCATGTGAGTGTAGTCTTGAAAAGTGATACTTGAGGAAAACAAGATGACAATTGAAGTGCAATGTGTGCTCATCAGTGTGATGGAATGGCACCAGGTGTTATGTGGAGAACTTGACATGAGTGGGCATTTGACTTTGATGGAGGGTCAAGGGAGGCCTGGCCTCCTTACTGAGAGTAGGTCTTAGCCTGTTAAAGAGCATCTCAAGCTCAAGGAACAGCATTCATTCATTCACTAAATATCCTTATGTATCAGACACTGACATGGAGTACAATGATGAATAAAAGACATGGTCCTACTTTCTTGCCTCCAAGAGGGGAAGACAGACAAGTAATCAAGCAATTAAAATAGTGTGAGACAGTTATGAGGAATCCCTGTGGTACATGCTTTGAATTCAAAATTTAAATACAACCCCCCTTAAAAGACACTGTCAGAGAGGCAAATGGTATTCCAGATAGCTTGTAGGTGAAGTCAGATTTTATGGACTAGCTGGGGAAAGACCTTCACTATTTACATCATTGTAACTTTCAAAGAAATGCATTAATTTTTAAATGCTCATTATGTACTAAATGCTCTGTAGGCATTTTGCACTTCAAGAAACAGACTTAAAACTGCACTTTTGAAGCAAAGCACTTTTAAAGTTTTGGCACTGCCTACAATGTTATGAATGGCAAAATGTGGAGTTAAATTAGTACCAGATTTTCTGTTGTTGGGGATGGTCTCTCGTTTAGAAGTCTTTGATCCTTCAGGCATTGATGCTGGGCTCAATATGTTTTTAGCACTAAGGCTTTGGGAAAGTCACTTGATTGCTTGTGTGTATGTATATTGGTATGTGTGTGTCTCCTTTTTTTATGTGTAAAATGAGTGGAATGGCTCTCTCTCACTCATCTGGAATAGCAGTGTACCTGCCCCTCCTGGAGCATGATCAGAAAAACATTAGTTATGCTCACTCCAGTAGAACCCAGAAGGGCAATGAATTATGGGGTGAAATATAGGAAGGAAGAGTTGGGAGATGGGTTTCCATTCTAGTTTTGTCCACAGTTAGAGGAAAATCCTTTCACTTTCTCTCCTGATGGTTTTGCTCATTTGTAAAGGGGTCAGTCATATCTGACCTGTTCTTTTTCCCCACTCACACAAAGGATCAGAGCAGGCAACAAGGGGGAAGTCAGAAGGTTGACACAAATTTGAAAAGTTTTTCTGGCAATGACCACAACAGGCGTGTGCAGCTTCTGCAGGGTGGATACCCCTCACCCTCCTGTGCTAGGCTAGAACCAAGGTGTGCAAGCAGGCTCAGCCTGACAAAGCCCAGGAAGATGACAGAGTGCCTCTGAGTTTTGTTCCTATCTTCGCTGTTTCTGGCTTATCTGGGACAGGCCCCCCCAGTGGCGGGCCATCCTGCAACCTACCCCTGATGGAGTTGACTGTTAACAGCGGGCAGTGGAGAACCTAGAAGTTCTCAGTGTGGTCCTCAGACCCTCTGCTGTCTGCCTCACCCTGGAAATGGTTGAAAATGCAGTGTCTCCTACCCTGCCGCTCTCACTGGATCAGAAACTCTGCAGGTGGGGATGAGCGGTCTGTGTGTTAGTGGCTGTTCCAGGGAATTCCGATGCTCTCACCAAAGTGTCAGGGACACTGCCTCAGAGAAGCACTTTTCAGACTTTCATGTGACTTAAAATCTTATTAAAATTCAGATTTTCACACAGAGAGTCTGTGCTGAGGCTGAGAAAAGGTTGTGCTTCTCTGAATAAGCTCCCAGGTGATGCTGGTACATCTGGGCCACAAACCACACAGTGAGCACTGAGGCTGCAGAGGAAATGGCTGCGATGGAGAAGTGGGTTCGAGGACCAGGCTGCCACGAACTTGCTGGTGACCCCCAGGATCTCACTTCCCTTTGCACCTTCAGTTTTGTCCTCAGGTCTATAAATAGGGGTCAGATCTTCCCTTGGAGTCTTCCCAGCTCTGATGTTGCATAGCTCTAAACTGATTATTCTCAGGATGTTTGGTACGTAGGCTTCTCAGAGTAACAGACCACTGGAGTGGGATAGCAGAAAGGAGAGCCCTGGACACAGAAGAAGTGGCACCCTGGGCTGGTCTAACAGCTAGCAGGGCTATGTCCTACCAGAGGGTGAGGCAGAGGGCCAGGGCCAGGACACCCACATCCCACCACCCACCTCCCTCAGCGTTCCCAGCACCTGGTGTGCAGAGGAGGCATGGGACTGCTTCCCGTGCCCAGAGACCGCAGGTTCCTTCAGGGCAGAGTGCTTCGCAGAGACCCCGGACTCTGGAGGAGAGGCTCTGGGTAAGAATTGGACCCAGGTCGTGGAAATGGTCCACATTGAAGATGAAGGGACCCTCTCTCAGGCCTCCACAGCCACTTTAGACATCCGTTCCCATTTTATAGGACACACAGCACCTGACACCTGGCAGCTTTGGGGGTTTCCTCTCCCCGGCTGCCCGGGTTGACTTTCTTTCCTGGTACTGTCAAAAGTCCTGCGGTCACACAGCCAGGTGCGCAAGCTCCTTGGCCTGTTGCTGAAACCTTCCCAACCTGCAAAGCTAAACTCTGAATTTTTGGTTTGAACTCTTCCTTCCCTGGAGCTCTGGCTACCATGAGGTATTTCCCACTTCCTGCGGAAGCCACTTTGCTTCCGAGCAGCACACAGCTGTGAGGCTGCCCTCGCAAGTGCATAGCTCGCTAGTGCAGCAAGTTGGGGCGCCCTCCGCAGTGTCTGTGTTTGCTTAGAGGAGAGGGCCGGGAGGATGATGCACGCCGGTGGCCGGGGACGTATTCCAGCCCAAACACTGCTTAACACAATGCGTGGTGCACCTCAGGGCTGAGGCCAGACTTGGCCTGCTGCGCCCAGGGCAGGGTGTTGGATGTATGACAGAGCCAGAGTTAGGGTTTTGTCCAGACTTTCTTTGTTTGCTTTTATTCTTATTTTTTGTACACAAGTCTATATTTCTTGAAGATAAGTTATTAAAAAAAATCATAACCCCTCTTTTCACAGATAACTATTATTAACATTTAACATATTCTGGGCATATTTTTTCTTTTCATAAACATAATGAGAATGTAGGACAGGCAAATGGAATGTATACATATTTATATTTTTAGTATAAATGGAATCATAATGCACTTACTTTTCTATAGTGTCCATTACAAAATCATTACATGCATCTTGACATGTCAGTATATGAGCCTCAAAATCATCATTTTTAGTAGTTACACAGTACTTTCTCATATGCATGTACCATAGTTTTTAGAATAAGTCCTCCTTTTTAAAAATATTCAGACTGCAATTTTTACTGATGTCAACCGTGTTTGATGAACACCCACAATATTTTCCTTGGCATGGATTTCTCAGTGCAGAACCAGGATAAAGGGTATGCACATTATACAAGGCATTTGGAACATCTAACCAAAGTGAATCCAGAAAAGCTGTAATAATTTACAGTTGCCTTGGCAGTCTGTAACCATGTCTACTTATTAGTACACTTGCCAACTAGGGATCATTATTCTTCTTTGCAATTTTTTAAAAAATCTTGCCAATTTAATAAACAAAAATGGTATCATATTATTTGAGCTTCTTTGGTTACAAATAAGGGGAATCCTTATTGGTCATTTGTATCATCCTTTCTGTGAATCACCTATTTGTATCTTTTGCTCATTTCTTTTTCAAGTTGGTACCTTCCTTATTGATATCTAAGGATGCTATTAATTTCTGCCCACTATGTGTGTTGCAAATATTCCTCTCAGTTTGGTGGCACCTGTTTTCTAATATGATTAATGGTATTTTGCAATGTAGAGATACTCTTAGCTTTTGTGCAGGCTAATCTGTCAGTTTGCTGTGAGGCCTCTGTGTTCTGCAGGCTTGCTTCTGAGGGTTTCAGGCACAGATGTTGGGCAGGGTCTCATTTTTCAGAGCCTCACACGGCACTGTGGAAACTCAGAATTAGAGCAAAGTCTTGATCGCATCTGTTTTGCTCTAAATGGAAGCAACACATGTTCCTCTAGGAACTGCCCTGAATGTGTGGGTATTAGCAGGTGTGTAGGCACTTTTGTTTTTAGTTAGAATTGCTGGTGTTAGGTATTTCCAAGGTCAAAGTTCCCCAGATTGTTTTTTCTTGGAGTTTTCTTAGCTTCGTAAGACATACAACACTTTGGTAGTTTCAGATTCATGAGTGTTCATGCCGGTGGTCTCACAGAGCACAGGAAATGAAGCCCTTTCTTTATTCAGATGGTCTGGTTTGGTGTTGTTTATTTTCTGAAATGAAGTGCAGTCTTTAGTGGCATTGGGAAAATAAACAATAATGTAATAATGTAATAAATCAATAATTTGATTAACAATTTAATAATTCTTTAATATCACTAAATAATAATTTAATGGAAAGACAAAGTCACTTGGCTTATTGCCAATCACTACCTTTATGATAGAAAAGTTATCTTGGGATTTCAAGCCTTCTCTCAGTCTTGCATTGTCTTCTCCCTATGACCTTGATCCATTCCTAAGTTTCGTAGATGCTTTATGATAACTCTTTTTCTTTTCTCTTATGACTCTTATCTTTTTGTTCTTCCCATGGTACATCCTCCAGGAGGTTCTTGTCATCTCACACCTGGGTTATTGTAATAATTGTCTCATTTGTCTCCTTGGTTTCATTCTCATCTCCTAAAATCCCACTGAGTTCCTTCCTCATCTCCTTGCCTTTGGTGAAACACCTTCAGTGACTTCTCATTTTATACAACTATTGCTCAGTCCCCGGCCCCTGGACCATCAGTCTCCCACTGACCTCCCCAGTCTCAACCCTTGGGAGGCCCCACTGAACCATCCTCCTAGCCAACAGGGATGGTCTGTGGTCCAAGGAGCCCCCTACCTCCATAGTTCTGCTCAGGCCATTTCCCCTGATGAAAGGGCATTTCTAAGGTTAAAGTTTACAAAGCTGTTTCTCCTGCTATTCCTTAGCTTTAGGAGACATGAGATGCTCTAATGGGTATCCAGCCCTGGGGCTTTTCTCTTCCTGAAGACCTTTAGAGAAATCATTTCCTCCACAAGCATTTCAACTGTCTAGTCTTAGGCTGTTTCTATTTTCCATACTGTTTCTTGTCCTCACTCTACAGTGACCCAAAAAGCCTAAGCAGGCATAGAAGGAGCCTCCGCTTCCAATCACCAGTTCCTTTCAGCAGCAAGTGCTCCATAAGACAGTTCATGGCAAGTCCCCTTACTCATGTGTTATAAGTTGTTGGTATGTTGGGAACTGCCCTGCCAGGTTTCAGGAGCTGTAACCCCCTCCCGCCATGGCTAAGGCTGAGTGAGTGACCTTGGGACCATAAGCCATTAAGGAGACAAAGCTTATCTCCCTGGCAGGGGGAGCCGCCTCTACTCCTTTTACTGCACCCTGCCTGGCCCCCAATGCTTGATCAGTTAGCCAATGATGGGTAAGATTCCTCAAGGGAGGGATGACCTAAGACAGGCATGATCATGGGGGTCCCCAGGGAAGGACTTGGGGAGCTATAGGAAAAAGGGGTGATGGACCCTTGCCCCTTGGCTTTGACATAGCCTGAGTCCTCTTCCTGTCTGGAAGAAGTCTCCTAATCTCTTGGCTGCCTTACTTCCCCTGCCTGATTTAGGTCTGAAACAATGCCTTAAGCCTGAAACAATGCTGGAGGTGGGTGCCACCCTGTGCTGGAAAGGGCAGGTTCCCTAGGGTGATCAGGTCTAAGAAAGAATATATAAAATCCTATGAAGCCTACTTTGCTAATACCCTCAATTTAAATAATAAGGGACCAAGCAGGAAGTGAGTTTGTTCCCCAATGTTTTATGGCCCTTTAACTATCTGACCCTGACTCAGAATAAACCCTCAGAGTTCTTTAAATGTTATCTATTGTTTCATCATTTCTGCCCTGACAATGGTTGATGAGCTTTATTCCTGTGCAAACTGAATCCAATAAAAGCCTGTCAAGGTAAGTGTCAGGGCAATCTCCTCTTGAGAGAGTGGCCAAGGTGCTCCGAGGCTTTTTCTCCTCTTGAGAGAAAAGCCATGCTGTCCCTTTTTCTCCGCAGGACTTGGTAGTCTGTGTGAATTTCTCGTATCTCATCCACAATGTCTCGGACCCCATGATCCGGGGTCCACATCATTGGTGTGTCAAAACTTTAAACAGAGAATTATCATATGACCCAGCAATCCCACTTCTAGTATATATTTAAAAGAACTGAAAAGAGATGTTCGAACAATTACTTGTATACAAATGTTCATAGAAGCATTATCCACGGTAACCAAAGGTGAGAAAGGAACCAAGTATCCATCAATAGGTGAATGTGGTGCATTCATACAATGGAATATTATTAATAGTCATATAAGAGAAGTGAAGTAGTAATCCATGCTATAATGAGGATAAACCTCATGCTAAATGAAAAAAGCCAAAAACAAAGGTGACATGTATTTTTAAAAAATCTTCACCTGATGATATGTTTATTGATTTTAGAGAGAGGAAAGGGGAAGGAGAGAGGAGATAGAGAGAGAGACATCAATGTGAGAAACATTGATTTGCTGGTTGCCTCCCATACTTCCCCAACATAAGATTGCACCCACAACCTAGGTATGTGTCTTGACTGGGTACTAAACACACAACCTTTGGGTGTACAAAATGATGCTCTAACCCACTAAGCCACCCAGCTAGGGCTGATTCCATTTTTATGAAATGCTTAGAAGCTCTCTCCTTGGATGCAGAAAACACACTAGTGGTTGCCAAGTCTTGGTCGGAGGGAGCAGATAAAGAGTATGGAATTTTCTTTTGGAGTGATAAAAATATTTTGGGACCTGGTAAGGGTGATAGTTGCACAACATTGGGAAGGGTCTAATTGCCATTGAATTATTTACTTTCATAATGGTTATAATCAGTTCTATAATGGTTAATGTTATGCTATGTGAATTTCATCTCAATAAAAACAAAAAATGGGGAAGCTTTGCCTTTTGCCACATGAAGTTAGAGGGACATATGAAAAGGGCCCTCACAGTAGAGACATTTGGGACTGGTGCTGGTATTTCAGTGTCCCCTAGAGTCTTCTCAGGGTCTTATGCAAAAGTGAAACACTGGCCTGGCTGCTGTAGCTCAGTGGATTGAGTGCAGGCTGTAAGCCAAAGGATCACTGGTTCAATTCCCAGTCAGGACACATGCCTGGGTTGCAGGCTAAGTCCCCAATGGGGGAAGCATGAGATGCAACCACACACTGATGTTTCTCTCCCTGTCTTTCTCCTTCCCTTCTCCTCTCTCTAAAAACAATAAATAAATAAAATCTTTAAAAAAAAAGTGAAGCACTGGGAAGAAGAGTCACGGGCTATAATTTGTTGGCCATTTGTTAAATATTAGGATTAACTGCATCAGTATGCTTCATTTCCCCCCAAATAGAATTTGTCCTAAATTTGGAAATTCAACTTTAATATTGAATGTTTCTCAATCACTATTTTTCTCAAATAAGAAGAACAAGTAAAGTGTGACTTTGTTCTCTGCTACTTGGGGGCTTGGATTTCCCACCAGCAGCCAAAGGGCTGCACTGGATATCACCCAACCACAGTGCTTTGTGCTGCGGCTTCTTCTCCCAGTACAAGGTAGTATTTTAAAAGGTCTTTAGCTTGAAATGATTAATCAGGGTACAAGGAGAGGGGGATCCTTAGAGTTGGGGGAACACAGAGATGATGCTTTCTGCTCTACTGAAATGCAAACATCCAAGCCACAGACCCCATGCTTAGAAAACTTGGGAAGGGGTGTTCCTGGAAAGCCTACTTCCTCCCACCTTTCTGCCTCCTTCCCCAGCTGACAGACCCCAGCTTTGGATTGAATCACTTTTAAAGGCCACAGCTAAAGATGCTGTAAATTAAGTGAGTATAAAACTTCTGTTCCCTTTGTATGGAGGCAGAAGGGAGAGGAAGAGGGCAATGTACATTGGTCTACTCTCTTAAATCTTTATGTCCACCATTTTTCTTTCAATTATCTAAGAAACATTTATTGTGCACTTACAGTGTGCCAGCCACTGTGGTCAATGATGGGTGTTTCATGATTCATCAGTGAGACATGGTGTCTGCTCTCAAGGAGTTCATTTTTTTTTTTACCCCAAAACAATGCAATCATCATTAAACTCTGACAACTGTGAAACTCATGGGATAAAGTGATTTCAGTCTTCTCTTGATAATTTCAGCCTTGATGATTTTAGCCTTCTCCATAATAAAGGGCCTGAGCCTTCTCGTTCCCTTTTTGGTGCACACACTGATTTCCTTTATGGGGTTCTTGAGGTTTATAGCAGCTGAAATAGTTCTGAGAAAGAGACCTGGTCATGAAAGAGCTGGGGGGAGCCTTTCCAGTTGCCAAATCCTGGAAGGATCCCATGTGTGGGTAGGAGGCGGTGGCTCCAGGTGGGCTGCAGGCAGTCTTGCAAGGTCTGGGACTCTTCCAGGGCTCACCATGTGTGGGCTTGCATGGCTCTGAAGAAGAGGGCTCTTTTTGACATTTGCTGCAGAACAAAGCCCCAGCCCTAGAAAGAGAGCCCTCCTGAAGTTTGAACCAAGGCCTGCTATGCACATGGCTGGCTTTGAAAACCTTTCAAGACTACAGTCAGCTTGTTTGCACAGCATGTTGCTGCCATGTTCACTTAAGGGCCTCCAAAGTACCAGAGCTCAGGAAAAGAGATCTGCCTGGAAATGTCTCTCTACAGAACTCAGAGAACACAGTGGTGCAGTATAGACCATACCCTCTGAAAACCTTTCAGGGCCTCACACTGTAGTAAGCAGCTGTCAGGCTGGGCTCCATTGGTCCTCAAAGGGTACCTGGGCCATGGAGAGCAACCAGAACTGCCTGGATTCAATCTGACCTTGCTTTCCTCATGGGCATATTATTATTGCTATATATCCTGGTTTACCTGGGATACTTCTAGTTACCTCTGTTGTCCTGGAGAAACTATTACTAGCACCTCATTTTACTTCCCAAAATGTTCTGGTTTGGACACTAAATTATATGAACAGCTTAATTAGTGATGACCTAGAACAGAGCCTGTAGGCCAAATACGCTCTGCAGGAGTTCCCTTGGTCAGCTTCGTGTGATAGACAACATGAACGTTAGTAGGCAGGACGTGCACCTGTCCTGTTCCACAGCTCTCACCATTCCCTTATGTCTTATTCCTATTCCATGGCTCTTGTATGACAGCCTTTGTTGTCTTTCGAATATTAGGCTCTCAGCCTATAGGGAGAAGCTGTGCTGCTCTTGTCCTGATCTTGTTCAGTTGGAGTATTTATCCATAGGGGTGGCTGACTGGAATCATTAAAAGTTTTTGGGTGGCATCCCGAACTGCAGGAATGACTGCTGTGGAGTATGACCCTTCCATATGAATTTAAAGGCCTGTAGCTAATAATCTTATTTTTAGTAATCTTTCTCTGTCTGTTTCAGGATCCCTCAAATTTGGATATTCTTGTTCAGTGATATGTGAAGAATACTCCTGAAATTTTTATGTGTCAAGAATACTTTCAGTTGCAAGTGAAAAAACACCTGCAAGTACAGGGACTTCATCAGAGGAGATAATCATTCATGTAAAAACTAGCAAGGCTGATTTAGCTCAGCAATGACAGCAGCATGTTGGGTTAGACTCTTTCTGGTGATGTTGGTCTCTCCCTCATGGTCACAAGATGGGTGCAGCAGAACTAGTCTTTGGTCATTAAACTAGCATCACAAGCAGGTAGGAAGGGGCAGAAACAAGGGTTTCCTTTTTGTAAGTCTTTGTCTTCTTATCTAGGTGGGAAGCCCTTCCCAAGAAAATATACAGCAGAGTTTCTAGGCCTTATTGCTCAGAAAAGGGTTTTGTGACCCTCCTGCTGAAAGAGGGTAGCTAGAAAAGGAGAGGGAGTACCATGGTGTCTTGTCTGAGACCTGGCAAAGGAGGTGCCTCATCTTAGAGCAGAGCTCTTTTCCCAGAGCCTGAGCAAAACCAGCTGTGTAGCCATAGGGAAGGAAGATAGAGGTAGTAGCTTGGTGGGCTCTGAACAATGTGTTCCATATTGTTATGATATCTTGTTTTAAATGTGTATCTTAACTTCTCTAAGGTCCCATCATTAAAATCCATTTTGCACAAATCCATTGCCATTTTGATTAGCAACCCAAAGAAATCATCAGGTTGATAACTTTTATTAAAATCCCTGCCTTGTGAACACATTTGCCATATAGGTGATAAAGGAAATTCCCTTCATCTCTACATGTTCATCTGGATTTTATCAGGTAGGGAAGGCTTATCCTGGCTATGCCAAGTTAGAGCACATTGGTCAGATTTGATGAGGACTGACGTAAGGACCCACATTGAAGGAAGGGTTGGGACCAATGAGCAGGATGTGGGAGATCTGGATTGGGAGTCAATGTGCATGTCTGGTAAATCCCTTTAAGTTGCAAGGTTTAGAAAACACAAATCAAAGCAGATTGAGAGAAAAAAGGAGTGTGTATGTCTGTGTGTGTTACATGATAGCTTTGTGTATCTAGATCTACAGTTTAAAGGATACAAGCAAAATCTATCCTTCCGTCCACTTCCTCTGTGGAGTCTCCATTCTGAGGTGCTTCATCAGATCCTCAGCAGTTTCAGCTTTGCATGTTCACAATGTCCAGTCCAAGGGAAGAGAGAGCCTGCTTCCCCCATGTCTCACAGCCCCAGAATAGACTCATCAGCCTCAATTGGTTTGACTCAAACCAATCACTGTGGCCAAATGGCATGAAATGTGCCGAATAGCTTAGTCTAGGTCTGGGGTTGCAAACTCTGCCAACCTTGCAAAACAGTGTCTGGGGAATACACCCATGCTCTTTTGTGTAGGTAATGTTTATGGCTGTTTGTGCTATAGTGATGGACTTAACTTGTTGCATCAGACTTTATGGCCTGCAAAGCCTAAAATATTTACTATCCAGCTCTTTACAGAAAAAAGCTGGGCAATTGGCTTTGGTATAAGTCATGTATTCTACTGTTGGAAAATAAGGTTGGAGCCAGCTTCACCAAGGGCACATAGGATGAGAATGGTAAATGTTCCCCCAGAAGATCCCCCAAAGAACACTGGCTTGCCACAAGAAGGGAATAAAGATGCTGAGCACTCATTTGACAGATGTCATTATGGTATGTATAAGGTGATGGCTTAGGGGTGGAGAATCTGGGTGTCATAGTTGGCTAGGTGTTTATTTGGCTTCCTTACTTCTGGAGGAGCTGGTGCCATTTAGGCTTTCTGGGCAGTTTAGCTTCCTGGATCCTAAGAAAGATATTGCTGTGGTGCTAAACTGCTGATTGGACATCATTTTGAATTTTAGTCACCAATTCTGAGGAAGTACATTTGTGACCTGAAGTAGGTCTAAGAGTAGATGATCATGGAGGTTGTGTGGATGATAGGTCAAGAAGTAAACATGGCTGGATGATATACAGGTAATTGTCTGGTTATCTGCATTACGAAACCACTGTTGAATTAACCAGTGTTTAACTAGATGACATTCCCATGTGGCCTGACATAGGGACAATGGAAAGCCTGGTCCTCCTCAATATTTTAAGTATTTTGGGTGAAAAAGAAAATAGTCCTATTAAACTTGTTGAAGGTAGCAAATATATTGGATGGTGACATAAAACTTTATAAATTATTTGATCAGTGAAAAATAACAGGTTAAATCTCCTAATAAGAGGAGATTTATCAAGAATGAACTTCAAGTTTCCTATGTAGGTAAAACAAACACACATGGATACAAAACACTTGTGCAATATATGCAGGTTGGAGGGGACCTGGTTTAATGCAGTCCATATGAAAAGCACCTATACTGTCTCATTGACCACAAATTCAACATGAGTCAGCAGTATGAAAATTAAAAAATAATGGTGAGGAAAAGGTGGTCTTTCAAAATATGGTGCTGGGTCAATTGGGTAACCATATGGAAGAAGAAAACTATCTTGACCCCTAACTCACACCATACACAAAATCAATTCCAGATGGACTACAGACCTAAATGTGAAAGGTAAGACAATAAAGCTTTTAGGAAAAAGCACCTCAAGAGAACACCTTCGTGACCTTGGCAGAGAAAAATATTTTTGTTTAACTAGAATACAAAATGTGCTATCCTGCAAGAAAAATAAATAGATGGCACTATTTTTAAAGTTAAGAACTAAAATAACCATTAAAATGATGAAAAGGCAGACAATATAATGGGAAGAATCAATCTCTCTCCCGTAATCACCCAACAAAAGATTTTTAGCCAAAAAATAAAATGTTCTACAAATCATTATGAAAAGCCCAGAAAAGCCAATAGAAAAATGGGCAAAAGACTTGACCAAACAATTTATAAAAGGTAATATGCAAAATGGCCACTAATTATATGACAATTTGTTCAACTTCATTAGTCAAAAGGGAAATGTAAATTAGAACCAATATGTGTTACCATTACTATATCTCTCCTGCCAGTGTTGCAAAAATTAAAAAGATCGATAATACCAAGTATTAGTGAGGATGCAGAACAACACTGCTAGCTGGAGTGTAACTTGAAGAAACTGCTTCATAAAATG
Source organism: Anoura caudifer (assembly GCA_004027475.1). Classification (NCBI taxonomy): domain Eukaryota; kingdom Metazoa; phylum Chordata; class Mammalia; order Chiroptera; family Phyllostomidae; genus Anoura; species Anoura caudifer. The sequence goes on from PVKU01006325.1 coordinate 103,284, forward strand.
TTTCATAGTATCAACAAAACTAGTCACATGCATGCTCTATGACTCAGCAATTCCATTTTTTAGGCATATACCCAACAGGAATGCATACAGATGTTCACCAAAAGACATATAGTAGAATGTTTGCAACAGCATTTTTTGTAATAGTCAAAATGTGGAAACCCCAATGTCCTCCTACAATGGAATGAATATAGAAATGGTGAAATATTCACACAATGTGATACTGTGGAGCAAAGAGGTTGAACCTCCAGAACTGTAAGTATGGCCATATCTCACAAACAATGTTAGTAAAATAAGCCAGCCACAAAGGCACACATGCTGTGTGAATCCATCTACATAAAGTACAAAACAAGCCAAAGTAATCTTCTTACGGGAGAAAGAACTCACATGCAGTGGAGATGGAGAAACATGAGCCTTTATTACGTGCCTGGATCCAGAGGAGGAAGTCTCCAAATTCTGAGACCCGAACCTTGGCTGGGCAGGGCTTTTATAGCTCTCCAGATGCCCTATCCTACGTGGCAGAAGCAGGAGGTACAGAAGCTGATGCGAAAATAACTCTAGCGTTGAGGTGTCCTTGAGGTGTCTTTGAGGTGTCCTTATTTGGTCTTAGCAGAAGCTGGGTGTACCGAAGCCAAAGCGGGAGTTAGCTGCTACATTCCCCCCTTTGATGCTAAACAGTGCTAGTGTCTGTTTTAGCATCAGCATAATAGTCTGCATATTCTTCTTCTTCCTCGATTTGGGTGGGTTGCAGTCTCTGGTAATGGTATCTCTGGAGGGAGAGGATTTTCGCAGTGGCCTTGAGGGTTACAGTGGCCTCAATCTGCTGGGTTATGGTGCGTAACATACAGGGGCCTAGGGTGAGTATTAGAAAGAGGACAAGCAGTGGACCTAAAATGGGGGTAGATACTGAGAACAGAATTGATTGCCACCAAGCGTGTCCTCCAGTTGGGGAGCTGAGGCCGCCAACCTTATGGCGGATATCCTTTAACTTGTTAATATTTTCTTCCACTATGCCACTTTCATTAACATAATAACAACATTCTTCTTGGAGGAAAATACATGTGCCCCCCTTTTCTTCTGTGAGTAAATCTAGTGCTTGCCGATTCTGTAGGGCTACCCGGGCCAAGGAAGTGACCTGCCTTTGCAGGGAGGCAAAGGATGGTGAGGTGGCGTCGAGGGCGCGGTCTAGCTCTTCCCGGAGTTCTCAGGCAGATTGAAGGCTGGTCGCTAGCCCAGTGCTACCTAGCCCTGCTCCAATGACTGATGTGGCAAAGGTTAACCCTACTAACACTGGCAGGAAAACTGCCTGCTTCTTATGACTCTGTGCTAGCAAGGTATTTAATTCTCCTGACTGATACAGGACTAGCTGCGGGGCTAGGGCTACCGGGTAGCAGGGCGAAGGGATGCTGCTATTGACCGACGGATGGAGAGTCCCATTGCACCAGAAAAAGGTTCATGGCGGGCTGGTGATGGCCGCTCCAGAGGCAGGCAGCGTCTGGTTGCAGGTTCTGCCTGGTCCGTAGCATTCTGGAGTTCCAGGAGATGGGTCCTGGAATAGGGGGACACCTTGGAGAGAGAATGATATTAGTTCATGGGATACATTAAAAACTCGAGATAGTGGGACCACTGTCAAGGGCGGGTGGTCCAGGTAGGCACATAGGAAGCAGTCACTATAATTGCCGGGACTGGTCAAGTTGAGGATCCGGGTCCCTTGCTGTATTAAGGCCATCCAGGAGAAAGGCCCCACAGACTGTTCAGTATTCAATCCTTCCGTTAGGACTTTCTCCTGCTCCTCTATAACAGTATGGACATGGTATATGGTATTCAGGCTGGGGTTTTCTGCTTCTTGGGCCTTGTGTATGAATATATCTCCTACTGGCCCTGCGTGGTGGGAAGCCGCATAAATTTTCCCATTTACTCCTGTTTTCCATTTTTCGGCCTCCAGAGACTTTATGGTTAGTCTTAGTGGTCGTCTATAATTCTATTCTATTATGTTACCCTGGTAATACGGACATCCTCCATACTTATTTGGCCACCAATAACAGTAATCATGAGGTTGGTCATCTAATATGCATATAGCAGAGAAATGGTTTCCCCATTCTACCCATTCATCTATGCTCCTTAGAGCAGTAGACTGGATTTCTAGTTGGATTTCTCTTCTACATCCTGCTGCTGGGCAGGTGTACGTACCTGTATTATGAGTTATTATATTATTGTCCTTAGTGTAAGTCTCTCGGGCATAAAACCTCCAGACGTAGGGTTGCTCTAGTGCCAGTCCCACCGGTATCCATAGGTATAGTAATGCCCGAAACATGATGTTTAGTTTGTTAATCTCTGATCTTCCAGATTTCCTGGTCTCCCGTGGCTCCTGTCTGCCGCTATAGCTGGAGGGCGGGAACGCACTGTCCTGCTGCTTCCGTCCTCGACTCTTCTGGTGCTGCGGCGGCCTTTGCCCGGGTATGATGGATCCACGGTGTAATACCTGCAACTTTTAGGGCAGTCGGGGTAGTTAAAAGTACTTGGTAGGGCCCTGTCCAGACTGGCTGGAGGGGTTCTTTTTTCCAATCCTTTACCCACACATATTGTCCTGGATGGTAGGGGTGCACTGGCCCCCCTCGGGGTTTTGGTTCAAATCCTAGCTGAGCTCCTCCTATTTTTTTCTAAGGCCTTTCCTAACTATATTAAATACCTGGTCTGCTCTATTTCCCCTCTTATCTGTGAGTTAGTAGGCT
>PVKU01006326.1:0-105997 GCA_004027475.1 Anoura caudifer
CTTATCCCATTGGTTTTCGTTCAGACCACGTTTCTACAAGTCTGAAGCACAACTGCAGCGTGGAACACTTGGGAGCGTTTGTCAGGTTTAAAGGCCTCCCTTCGGTTATGCTGAAGGTGGAACAATGTCGTGTTTTGGTGGCTGCTTTGTACGTGTATGAACAGGCTTCGGTGGCTGCGGCTGTGTGTGCTGCTGAGATGTCTTTTAGACGGAGGCAGGAAGGTGATTAAGGGGCTGGGCACTTGCCAGTTCGCGTGCGGTGCTCATTTGGAATGAGAGCCCGGGCTGGAATGCCAGCTGTTGGGGGCTGGGAGAGAGGAACGGAGAAGGGGCAGGACAGAAGCAGTGAGAGGGCGCGCGGTCTGTTCGCATGCGGCCTGCGGCAGTGCGCCGTTATTCTTTCGGCTGACTTTCAAAAAAGCAGAAGAAAACTGGCTCTGGCGCTCCCTGTACCCAGGGCCTGAGTGGAAACGTGACAGTGGAGAGAATGGAAAGAGGAGGGAGATCGGTTTAGTGTCAGCTGCAATTAGATAATCAAAGCTTTCCAGTCCCTCTGTGGGTGCCGCCCCCGCCGCAGCGGGGGAAGCGGGGCCTCCCGGGGTGGAAGGGCTGCCAGCGCTGCCCGCTGGCCACTGTGGGCGCCTGCAGGTTGCCTGGGACTTGACTGGCAGCGTGACAGGATGAGGCTGTCGCTGTGCACGGCTGACATAGTGGAGCTGAGAGCCCAGGCGACCCCAGAGGCAGGTGAACGGGCAGCTGGCTCACAAGGTAGTGTCCCCAGGGGTTGGGGGGCCCTTTCTGCAGCCATTTCTGCCCCCGTCAGCCCTGGCGGACAAGGAGGAACGAAATGCGCACAGAGCAGAGCGTGGACTTGTCCCCGGTCGGCATGTGACGTGCCGACAGAGAACAGCGGCAGCTCCCAGCCGGGCTCCCGGCGCAGGTCACGCTGATAAAATGGCGTCTTGGGGGGGCTGCTGGCCCCGGACTGGGCAGGGCATCCCCACTGGCCCTCCTCCACTCCCTGGGCACCGGCCAGCCTCCCAAAGGGGGACGCTGCTCGTAAGGGCCCGGGTGTATCTTGTTCTAATAGGTTGTCGACCTGGAGGAGGCGGTCTTCTGTCCTGCCCACGTGAAGAAAAAGCAGGGCACTGAGCTTATTCCCTGCAACACTTCCATAGTGGTTGCTGGTAAACCTTTTACTCTGAGACCTGTACTCAGGTCAGCATCTCATAATTCCTCATTCTCAGGGTTGGCCGGTCGGGTGTTTTGGAGCCTGTCTGGTGACAGAGTTGTGCATGCAGGTTTCCCCGCGGGCCCCACGCAGTCCATGCCATCGCGCCATCCAGGGGAGGCCTCTGGGGTCCCCGGGGGCTGACAGCAGCTGTTGCGCGAGTCCCACCACTTGGAAACAGGGTGACGAGGGACTTGTGTAGCCAGTAAGTGTCTTGTGAACGTGTGTTTCCGGTTACGGAAAGCCGTTGGAGTTACTTTTCATAATGTATTTAGTATTTTCTAATACCCATCGAAAGGCTGTGGTGATAAAGAATGAATTATGTCCCGTTTGTCAGCGTTACGACTAATTAAGCATTCTGCACACTTCTCAGTAAATCTTGTCCACGCTTCCCCATCTGATTAATTCGATACCTAATTAAGTTTTTGCTTAACACAGCTTTTGGAAGCTCTTTGTTAAATACTTTTCCTTGCAAAACTTATCTTTACATTTTTAACATCTTAAAATTTAAAAGCAAAAAAAAAAAAAAAGAAGAAGAAAGCTTTTCCCTTTAAACCATGCTGTCCTGCCCTGTAATCCTTTTTAATTTAATCACTTAAGGCAGTTATGTTACTTAGATTTTTATAGACACCTATTTTTAGAATGTGTGAGCCATTTAAACGCAGAAGAAAAGACAATTTGACATTATGTACAAACTTCATTACTTTTTTCTTTTTTAAGATTTTTTTAGAAGAAATTATTTTGATAGTAGAATGGTACAGTGGACAGAACAGTAGGATTTTATTCTAAAAATGTGGGTTTTAGTTCAGTCCTTACTGTTTCATTTGTTATAACACCTTTTCCAAGTTTGACTTCTCTTAACCTCTCTTTCCCCATCTCTAAAATGGACATAATTTGCGAGGCTCAGTTCATTCACTGTGTGTGGAAATACTCAGAACTTCCAAGTGCCGCGCAGTATGTGATGTCTTGTGGAACGAAGACTCTTGCTTCTGAGCTGTCAGACCTGCCACGTACCAGGCGTGTGGGACTCGGCCCCCAGCCCCTGGACTGCACGGGAGGGCCTGCGACCCCCGCGAGGCAGCGCCTCCTCCGTCCCTTTACAGCTTTGTTTGTGGCAAAACGCTAGTCCTACGCGTCAGTCTTTCCACGGTTTTTTTCACGTAGTCCTGTCTTTTAGACCCCTACTAAAAGACAGGTTGGTGAACTGAAACACAGTCAAGGCACTTGGGTTATGAAGAGCAGATTGTTCAAATTTTGTTGAAGTCAAAGTTCTAAGAGGAATGCGTACATTAAACATAAGGAGAATAATGGTCTTTTTACATGTTAATTTTTAGAATAAATTCTGGTGTCAGGATATGTTGCAGCGATAGTAATGGGGTGGTGGTACTGACGGTGATGATGTTGCCCTGGTCGGTATGGTTCGGTTGGTTGGACCGTTGTCCTGTACGCTGAAGGGCCCAGGTTCGATTCCCAGTCATGGTGCGTGCCCAGGTTGCGGGTTTGATCCCCAGCCAGGGCTCGAATAAGAAGACAACCAGTCAGTGTTTCTCTCCCTCTCTCCCTCCCCCTTCTCTCTAAAAAGCAATGAAAAAATGTCTGCAGGTGGGTTAAACAAGAAGATGGTGGTGGTGGTGAAATGATGGTGGAGGAGGCGGTGGCGTGAGTGGTGATGCAGACAAGAGACTTTTAGGGTCCCCGGGGCAGCTTTTCTATCTGCTTCTACCGTGCTCCCCAGAAGCCCGGAGAAGTCTTCAGAGGAGTCTCGGTGGTGGGAAGGGATGGCAGTGAGTGGTGGAACCTGATTTTTCCAAAGTGGCTTTAGGGTTAACTCTTCCGTGTCTTGGGGACGCAGGTCCTGCTGTTTGCACTCTGTGGCTTGCCTTGTTTCTGCCACCGCACTGAGAAGACGGTGGTGAGGTCTCTTCAAATCAGCTTGAGTCTGTGTTTGGAAACCGTAACTATTGCATTACAGTCATGACTTTTGTTTTCAACACCGTTCCAGCTTTTAAATACATTTTGTGTTCAAACTATCATTTTTTGAAAATTACTCAATGATTTTTCTTAGTATTTTATTTTTAGAGAGGGGAGGGAGAAGGAGAGGGAGAGAAACATCAGTGTGTGGTTGTCTTTTGCATGCCCCCTACTGGGGACCTGGTCTGCAACCCAGGCATGTGCCCTAGACCAGGAATTGAACTGGCAACCCTTTGGTTCACTGAGCCACACCAGCCAGGACCCAAACTATTATTTTTTAAAAATATATTAAAGTAGGAGAGAACTTAGATGGTGGCATAGGTAAACACGGCTCACCTCCTCACAGAACCACATCAAAATTACAGCCCTGCCTGCTGTGGCTCAGTGGATTGAGTACCAGCCTGCAAATCAAAGGGTCATCGGTTCAATTCCCAGTCCATGCACATGCCTGGATTGTGGGCCAGGTCCCCAGAAGTGGGGTTGAGTTGAAGTCTGACAGCTATGGAATAAAGAAAACACATCCGTCCAGACTGGTGGGGGGGGAGGGCGGAGGCACTGAATGGCTTGGTGCCACATCCACGTGTTGTGGATAAAGATTCGGGAGGGGTATCTTGGGAGTGAGGGTCCCAACCCCATACCAGCCTAGTGTTCCAGTGCCAGGAAGATAAGTCCCCATAACAGCCATCTCAGATTGTTTTATAGCTCAGGCAGGGTGGTCCCGGGCAGCACACAGGTAGGAGCTGACCTTGGCCTGCACCACCCAGGAAACTCCAGAGTCTGCGCACCCGGTGCTGCAGACCGTGTCGGAGCACCATCGCCCTGCTGCCCCTGCTCAGCTGATCCTCCATGGAGGGTGGAGTTTGGTGGTCGGTGGTCACAGCCAGTCCTTGCAGCTGACTGGCCTGGGAAAATCCCTCCCACTGACCTGCAAACAGCAACCAAGGCTCAACTACAAGAGGAGAGTATCCTCAGCCCACCTGAAGGGCGCACCTCGAGTACCCAGCTTGGGTGATAGGGAGGCTGTGCCACTGGACCCTACAGGCACCTGCTACCTTAGGCCACACAGCCAAGACACGGAGTCAGAGCAGCTCTCCCTAAAACACAGAGACACACACAGGGAAGGTGCCAAATGAGGAGACAAAGAAACATGGCCCAAGTGAAAGAACGGATCAAAACTCCAGAAAAAGAGCTAAATGAAATGGAGATAAGCAACCTATCAGATGCAGAGTTCAAAACACTGGTTGTAAGGATGCTCACAGAAGTTAGGGAGGACCTCAGCAGCATAAAAAAGATCCAATCAGAATGAAGGACACACTAATTGAAATAAAGAACAATGTACAGGGAAACAACAGTGGAGTGGATGCAGCTGAGAATCAAATCAATGATTTGGAGCATAAGGAAGCAAAAAACAACCAATCAGAACAAAAAGAAGAAAAAAGAATCCCCCAAAAATGAGGATAAACAGCCTCTGGGACAAGTTCAGATGTTCCAAGGTTCACATTAGAGGTACGCCAGAAGGAGAGGAGAAAGAGCAAGAAGTTGGAAACCTATTTGAAGAAATAATGAAAGAAAAATTCCCTAATTTGGTGAAGGAAATAGACATGCAAGTCCAGGAAGCACAAAGTTCCATGCAAGATGGATGCAAAGAGGCCCACTCCAAACACGTCCTAATTAAAATGACAAAGGCTAAAGATAAAGAGAGAATCTTAAAAGCAGCATGAGAAAAGCAGGTAGTTACCTGAAGGAGAGAGCCAGGGAGGCTGTCAGCGGATTTCTCAACAGAAGCCTTGCAGGCTGGAAGGGATCGGCAAGAACTATTCGAAGTCATGGAGAGCAGGGACCTACAGCCAAGATTGCCCAACCCAGCAAAGATACCATTTAGAATTGAAGGGCAGATAGAGTGCTTCCCAGACAGGAAAAAAACTAAAGGAGTTCACCATCACCCAACCATTATTATATGAAATATTACAAGGACTTATTTAAGAAAAGATCAAAACTATGAACAACAAAATGGCAGTAAATGCATACATATCAAGAACTGAATCTAAAAACAAACCAAGCAAACAAGAAGAGCAGAGACAGAATCACAGATACAGAGAGCCGTTTGGTGGGTGCCAGATGGGAGGGGACTGGGGGAGGAGGTGGGGGGTCAGGAAGTACACACAGGCAGTCACAGAACAGCCGTGGGGATGCAAAGTACGGTAGAGGAAATGGAGCAGCCAACGAACTTACACGCATGACCCACGGACATGAACAGTGGTGGGGGGACTGCCTGAGGGAGTGTGGGGGGGTGCTGGGTGGGGGGAAAGGGGGGAAATGTGGGACAACTGTAATAATAAAACTAATTAAAAACTACATAGGACACAGCTGGTCACCACATTAAAAGTTCTTGAAAAATGAAAAACAAGACACAAGCATGAGAAGGAAAAACCGACTCAAGGCGCAGCGACCGCACGCCCCACGCTTGCCCCCCGCCGTGGGGGCTCTCTGAGAGGGGGCGAGTCTCACCCACCTGAGCAGCGCTTGCAGGCCGCTCCGGCAGGTCTGCTGCCCTCGCGAGTTCCGGGTGTGTGAGTGTCCGAGGGCACTTCCAGTTGGGGGCGCTGCCAGAGTCGTGTAGGGACAGGCGCAGTGTGGGGCCCCGGAATGGAGGAAGAGAGACATCTGTTAGCAGGCTGCTGGGACACCAGGCGTGGGTCCAAACTGCCGCACGAGGGCCAGCACCAGAGTTGTGGGACCGCGGCGCGGAGGTTTCACTCCCTGCCCTTAACCTTGTTGTTCCGCGGTGTTCGCTCTGATCCCCATGGAGCCCCCAAGTCCTTTGCTGGAAAAATGCTTATGTCATTTCGGAGACCTAGTTTATTTTGATTGGATACTGTCGAACCAAGTCGTAGGCTCACAGGAGCAGTCAACACAGCAGAAAGAAGGCAAGGGGTGGCAGTGGTAGCGGGCCACACGCTCCCTGGCAGCCACTGCCCTGACACCGAGGTGGGGCCCACTGCTCGGGGGGCCCCCCACCCCCCGCCACCGCAGGGTCGCCCGAAGGCCATACTGCCCAGGAGCTGCGAGGGCCGCCCGGCCAGAGGAAGGGCAGCAGGCCCAAGGCCTGCCTTGTCTCAGAGGGGCCGCCTTGCTCTGGGTGCCTCTGCGGCTCTGTGGCCCTGTGGCGGCGGTCATTGAAGGGACCGGTGTTGTAGACGTGGACTTGTGGTGTCAGTGTCGTTTTTTGTAAATGAAAATTTGGAAGTGTCCGTTCTTTTTCCGTGACTCTCTGAACAGATACCCCAGTGTCTTCGCAGATACCTGCAGTCACCAAATTTTCAGACCGTAAGACGCACCTAGGTCTTAGAGGAGGAAAATTGGGGGGGGGGGGCATTTTGAAGGAAAAAATGTAGTAAAGTACTTAATAACGTAAATAACAGGCCACTGGCCCCCCCCCCCCCGCGAGCCAGGTACGCTACATTCGGACTACAAGACGCACCCCCGTTTTCTCCCAAGTTTGGGGGGGTGCCTCTCACAGTCTGGAAAACATGGTGAGTTGTTAGTCACGTGGCAGCTTAAGCTCCACGTGAAGCTTCAAGGGTGACTGAAAGTTGAAGCGACGTCATCGTGTTCCTGGCAAGCTGCTTCCAAGTATCTGTAAAAGTCCGTCCCGCATCCCGTGTTGGTTCAGTGGGTGGGTGTTCGCCGCGTCAGCAGCTCTGCTGAGCCCTGGGGAAGAGCGGCAGGCGCAGGCCGTCCCGGCCTGTGGAGTTGACACGGGGGCAGACAGTCCCGCCGGAGAGGGAGCCCGTGCGGTGGTCGCCCCGTCCCGCAGGCGCCCGTGCGGGCGGTGCTCCGCGGGGGCCGCAGTCAAGACCGGGCGTCGGGGCACAGGCCGCTCACTCTCACCGCTCGTCTCTGGCGGCTTTGGCACCACGAGGACAGAATCGAGCAGCGTGACGGGGACCGTGCGGCCCACAAAGCCCTTTCCTGCCCAGCCCTCCACAGAAAGTGTCTCCACCTCCTGGTCTCAGTGAGTTGACACGGGAGGAAGCCGGCTGCGTGGTGGGCGTGTCCGCGGGCCCCAATTGGGAGAGGGCGGCTGGCATGGGGTCTCCACTGAGTTGGGAAAGGGAAAAGGGGTGGACACGGAGTCTGGGTAGCGGACAAGGTCTTCCGACGCGTGCAGTCATTGGGGTGGAGGTGGGAGTGGGGATCGGAATGGGCGGGGCACGGCGCAGGGGTGCCAGGTGGGAGGGTTCTAGCCGCGCGGCGTCAGCGTGTCCTCCCTCTGTTGTCCCGGACATGGCATGGGGAAGTGCCGTTTCTCCCTGAGCCCTTTGTGCAAACCCGGGCAGGGCTGCGTGGTGAGACCGCGTGGTTGTCCTCTGGCTGCCGAAGGCCCACGTGCTGCTCCGCAGTGCGGCCCAGGTGGCACGGCAGGCCCGAGACTCCTCGCTGGGATGGCTGGTCTGTACCCTAATGACTCCTGTTCCTGAAACATGGGATTTTTAAAAGTGTACGGGAATGAAAAAGTCCTTGTTCTTATAGGATTATGTCCTTATTTCCAAGGTGAGCCTTTGGCCCCTGACCCTCTGTTGCTCTTGAAAAGTTCGAAGGGCAAAGGCTGTCCGTGAAAGTGCGGAATCCCGGGGCTTGTCAGCGCACCGCACCAGCTCGCGTCCCCACCACCCTCCGCAGGGCGGGGCGCTGCCTGGGACTGGTCCCCGGCCTCAGACTCCAGCTGCCTGGGGAGGAGTTTCTGAATTTCGTCCGCTGGCAGAGCGAGGGGCGGGGCTCGGACCCTCGCCTGTTCTCTTTCTCCTGAGCAGTGGCATCGCCTCTGCACTCTGCCTCTCAGCGCCCAGAGTTAACGTGCCAGCTCAGCTTGGGGTTCACATTCGTTACTTGCAGTTTGATATTTGGATTACAAGTATTTGTACCAAATGCCAAAACGAAGCCATCTGAGGAGGAGGCGGAGGACAGAGGTCGGCGTGTCGTTTAGTCTTCACAGAGAAACTCCCTGCACTCAGCGCTTCGTCACCTCTTCACGGCGCAGCTCTTCTGCCTTTGACTCTGCTCACTTTCCGTGCAATAAAAAAGTTCAATGATGAAAACGTCTTTGCTCTACATCTGAAAGGATGCTCAACATCGCCCCGATTGTTAAGGAGCTGCGAGCCAAGCTCACAGTGGGACGCCGCGTCCCACCGGGAGGATGGCTGGCACCCACAACACAGACCATAGCCGGTGTGGGTGCTGGCGGGCGGCGGGGAGGTCGGGCCCTTGCGGTTGCTGGCCATGGTGCTTACAGCGGTTTGGCCGCTGCTGAGAACCACGTTTCAGTCCTTCATGCACCAGTCCGGGTCTGCACATTCCGAGCTGCATCCATAACATTCTACGAGGAGAGGTAATTTATAAAGCAGTTCCACTTGTGTGTATGGACCCACGAGAACCGAAAGCAGAGGCCGGAACAGACATTTGTATCCCTGTGTTCATAACAGCATTGAACACAGCAGCCAAATTGTCTGCCGGGGGGGGGGGGAGGAGTGACTGACTGAATAAACAGCGTGGCCCTGCTCACAGTGGAGGGTTACTCCGCCCGCCTCGAACAGAGAGGGGGTTCTGACACATGCTAGCACGTGCACGGGCCTTGGAGACGCTGTGCTAAGTGAGACAAGCCGGTCACAAAAGGACAAATACTGTACGTCCCATTCGCAGCGAACACCTGGACCCGTCAGAGTCCTGGGGAAAGGGGGTGGAGTGGGGCGCTGGCCACCAGAGTCTGGGGCACCGGGAGTGGGGGCTGCTGCTCCGTGGGCGCAGGGCTTCCATGTAGGGTGGCGGCAGAGGCGCTGCCTGCGCGGTAGGACTGTATTCTTTTGTCTCCAGGAAGCGTTGTTCGGTCGCCGAGTACACGGCAAGCGCGGTGGGTATGAAACTGAAAAGATACCGTCCATCCCCTTAGGAAACTCAACCTCAGAAATTAGACTCCTAATTCAGTGATCGGATTGTTATTTTAATCACACTGAACCTCTTTGCTCTTGTAAAGTTTTCACGTTTTTCTAACAATAAAAATGTGTTCTTTTAATTACATTCCTATTGAGAACATTGGCTACATACCTTGGGTACGTCTGGGGATTCCATCTTTCACCTCATTTCGTATCATATTTAAGCATTTTACCTTTTTTTGAAAACGTCATTTACTCTTTTTAATCCTCACCCAAGGATATTCTGTTACTGACTTTAGAGAGAGAGACACCCATCAGTTGCCTCTCGTAAACTCCCCGAGCCGGGACTGCACCTGCAGCCTTTGGGTGCTGCTCCAACCAACTGAGCTACCCAGCCAGGGCACGTTTAAACATTTTTCAATTTTTCTTTTTTGAAATGTTTTTAAAGTAGAAGAAAGTACACAGAAAGTGAAACTATTCACAAGACAAATTTGCCGTAGTATTTTGTCATATTGCCTTTGGATCTCTGTTTTAGAAATGTTACAAAAACCACCCCCAATTCCATTCTTATCTCCCCCAAAAGAGCTGCAGCCCCAAGTTGCGTTGTGAAAGCGTCCGTCCCAGGTGTGATGCGCCTCGTTTCCTGAAGTGCGTGCCTTGAGCATCGTCGAGGGCGGCGCTGCTGCGCGCAGGCTTCCTCCGCTCTGAACTGCCCTTGCCGGTCGTTTCCCACCTTGCCGGGCTGTCGGTCTCCCCTTCCTGCTGCAGCGTGTGTTCTGACTTCCTTTACGGGATGTCCTTTGTCACCCACGTGCTTGTAGCGTTATAGTCAAATCTTCCAACTGTTTTACATCTTCTGTAAGCAGATGCAGTGTCCAAGGTCGTAGAGATAGCCTCCAGTATTTCTCTATTAAGCTTTAAACAGTTTTGCTTTTCATAATTCAGCTTTAATCCCTCTAGAGTTTATTTTCATGTATGATTTGAGGTAGGGATCCACTTTTATTTCTGCCACACGGCGAGCCCGTTTTCCAGCAGCGCTTACTGGCTAGTCCTTCCCTTCTCCCTAGTTTGTAGTGAATGCTGTCCTAACACCTCAGGACAAGAGCAGCTTTTTCAAACCTGACCTGTACCCAGCGTGAGTCCCTTAAATTGGGGCTGGGCAGTAGTCAAAAGCATTTTACATAAACCCTCAAAGGAGACCATTAGCAAAGGGCTGATCCTTTTGCAGTGTGGCCTTCAGGGAACGGGAAAGGTAATGGAAAGTACTCAGAAGGCACTTGGTGCTGGGAAGGAATGCCTGACTTGGGGCGGGCAGCCACCTCCCTGCACACCAGTCCCTGGGTGGGTGAGCTGAGGGGGCTGTGCTGATAACGGGGGATGATCTGTTTTTAAGGTGGTCTTATTTTCTGTGTTAAATGATGGGTGTGCCGTGCGTCTCTTTGATTTGGTTACTATATAAGCTAGCTTTTATAGTATACACAAAACCAATAGGGGGGATCGTCTTAAACTGGGATTGCAGAACCAGCCCCCACTACTTGCCAATAAAAAACCTAGTTGTTTTATAGTAACTTACGTGCTGAAAGTTTTCTATTGCCTGTCTCCATTTTCCTTTGAGGTGGTCACCTGCAATGGCCTGCCTCCTTTAGAACGTAACTCCAGCTCATTGCGTCCTTTCAGATCAGGCAGCAGGAGTGGTTGGTTGGTTGGTTGGTTGGTTGGTTTTTAAGGCAAAGCTAGCTTTGTATTGTCTTTCTAGTGATACTGATATTCTTTACATACTGCCTTTTTTTCCCCCCATCAAACTTTAGAAGAGACTTTCTTTGGGAACCAATTTTACTGTCCACGGGTAAGATTTTTCTTGTTAAAATAAATTTGAATAGAACATAATGGTGAAAGGTTCCAAAAGAAAAGAAATATTTTATTGTAGTTATCTGTATATCATACTAAAAAGAAACTCTGTCAAGGATTTCTAAATTGTGTGAATTTGCTACGTGTACAAGTTAATTTTTTCATATTACTTTGTTTTTGAGTGACACATCAAATAAAGTGTACTGGAAAATTAATTGAATATAATTTTGATTGCAGTGTGAGAAATACTCAAACCATTAGGAAATCAGAGGAGATAAAATACGGGTACCAAATACTGGATTCTTTAAAAGAATCACAAGAGTGAAATGATAGAAATACTGTAGGAGGAGATCATGTGAGGAAGAGACTCGTTTAAGGAATAGAAGGCAATTGTAGGAGTCCTCGGAGGTCCAGAGAGATACCAGGTGTGGGGCAGAGAATATTTTTTATTAATGCACAGGAACCAGTGATAAATCATGAAGTAGCGTGAATGTAAGTGAACATTTCTGACCCTTAGTACGCTCTCAGCCCCGCCCCTCAAACGCTGCCCTGGTACGTGACCCCCCCAGTGCGTTTACAGCTCTTCTCTGCTGAGCCCGCGTCCGCCTGTGTGACTCTGTGACTGCAGGGAGAGGTCTCGGCGAGGACTGCGGCGGTCCCTCCCGCCGCTGGGGCGTCCAGGTGTGGCACAGCGCGCCCGGTCGGTCCCCCAGCGGCTCCCCCACGCGCAGCAGCTTCCCTCACTGCAGGGGCCTTCGGAGCCTCGTGCGCCCCCGGAGTCCTCTCGAGAGGATAACGTGTGGAGTGGTGGCAGGAATTAATGTAATCGTAGCAACGTTAACTCTTTCTTTAATGGGAGCTATTAAGAAAACAACTTTTTTTCTCTAAGTCATTTTTTTTTAGCCTTTGTCATTCAGAATTGAAAACTTGAAATAATGAGCTTCCTCCAAAGACTAGCTAAAGTGGATTCCTTGACACGTGGGAGGAAAATCTAATTTTGAATTTTCCCGTCTTTTTCAGATCTCAGTCACAGTGGATTGGCAGACCATTATGAGAGCTCCCACTGGGGACAGCAGCCCACTTTCAGGAGTGAAGCCAGCTGCAGCTGGGATAAAGTGATAATAGACAGGACCGACAAGGAGGCGTGGCCTTCCATCACAGGGTCGGAGACGGAGCCCGCCGCAGAATGCACTGCGGACGCTGACTCTGCCCCCGCCTGCGGCCCGGAGAGCAGTAGCATGGCTACGGGCAGTGCCCAGGGCAGCCTCCCTGGACACACCAAGAAGACCAATGGAAGTAACGGCACCAGCGGCGCGCTCGTCCAAAGCCCTCCGAATCCGAGCGCCCTTGGAGCAGGGGGAGCCAACGGCAGCGGCGGTGCGGCCAGAGCGTGGGGCGTAGCCGCGGGCTCCAGCTCCGGCCTCCCTCACTGCTCTCTCGGTGGCGGGGACGGGAAAATGGACAACATGATTGGAGATGGGAGAAGTCAGAACTGCTGGGGCACTTCCAACTCCAACGCTGGCATTAATCTCAACCTTAACCCGAGCGCCAACCCGGCTGCCTGGCCAGTGCTCGGACATGAAGGAACTGTGGCGACAGGCAGCCCTGCCAGTATTTGCAGTCCGGTCAGTGCCATAGGACACAGTATGGGCAACCAGAATGGGAACCCGACGGGCACTTTAGGTGCTTGGGGGAGCTTGCTGCCGCAGGAGAGCACAGAACCACAAACGTCCACTTCTCAGAATGTGTCTTTCAGCGTACAACCTCAGAACCTTAACACTGACGGACCAAATAACACTAACCCCGTGAACTCTTCACCAAACCCTATCAATGCAATGCAGACAAACGGGCTGCCCAACTGGGGCATGGCTGTCGGCGTGGGGGCCGTCATCCCGCCCCACCTGCAAGGCCTTCCTGGTGCTAACGGATCGTCAGTCTCTCAAGTCAGTGGGGGCGGTGGCGAAGGGGTCAGCAGTTCTGTGTGGGGACTGTCCCCGGGCAGCCCTGCCACAGGCAGTCGCAGCTCCGGGCTCGGTCAGGGGAGTGGAGACACTGCGGACTCGGCGCTGAGTGCTGAGCAGAATGGGCCCGGCAGTGCTGTGCAAAAGGGAGGGGGTGGGGGGGCTGCCTGGGACTCGGGGCCTCCTGCTGGCCCTGGGGTCCTCGCCTGGGGGAGGGGCCGCGGCAGCAACGGCGTTGGGAATATCCACTCTGGCGCTTGGGGCCACCCTAGCCGAAGCACTGCTAATGGCGTGAACGGGGAGTGGGGAAAGCCCCCAAACCAGCATTCCAGTGGTGACGTCGGCGGGAAAGGATCGACAGGGTGGGACAGCCCTGGCGTGAGCAGCCAGAGCCCTGCCGTGCAGCCTGGCGGTGACCACCTGAGCTCATGGGCCAAAGCCGCCTCTTCCGGAACCACAGCAAGTGAAGGCAGCAGCGAGGGCTCCGGCAGTCACAGTGAAGGCGGTGCCGGGAGGGAAGGGGCCGAGGGCCGGAGGCGAGAGAAGGGGCTTCTAGACCAAGGGCACATCCAGTTGCCAAGGAACGATCTTGACCCGCGAGTCCTGTCTAATACTGGTTGGGGACAGACTCCAGTAAAGCAAAACACTGCCTGGGAATTTGAGGAGTCCCCGCGGTCTGAGCGCAAAAATGACAATGGGACAGAGGCCTGGGGCTGTGCGGCCCCTCAGCCTTCACACTCAGGGGGGAAGAGCGATGGGTCCATCATGAACAGTTCAAATACCTCTTCAGTATCTGGGTGGGTCAGCTCCCCACCTGCTGCTGGGCCAGCGGACGCAGGCTGGGGGGACAGCAGCAGCAGAGCGCTGAGTGGCCCCGGGGTTTGGGGGGACTCGGTGAGCTCCACTGCTGTTCCTAACGCTGCTGCTGCCAAGAGTGGCCACACTTGGAGTGGGACCGTAAGTCAGGAGGACAAGTCACCCACCTGGGGTGAGCCTCAGAAGCCCAAATCTCAGAACTGGGGAGACGGACAAAAATCGAATCCAGCCTGGAGCGCAGGAGGGGGAGACTGGGCAGACGCATCCTCTGTCCTCGGACACTTGGGGGAGGGGAAGAAAAACGGCTCTGGGTGGGACGCCGACAGCGGGCGGTCAGCGTCTGGCTGGAGCGAGTCTGCGCGGGCTGGGACCAGCGGCTGGGGCAGTGGCACAGGTGCAAAGGGGAATCCAGGGGCAAACTGGGGCGAGTCTTTGAAGCCTGGCCCCCAGCAGAACTGGGCCAGCAAACCCCAGGACAGCAATGTGAGTAGCTGGGGAGGAGCCACCTCTGTTAAACAGACAGGAACAGGGTGGATCGGGGGGCCGGTCCCCGTCAAACTGAAGGACGGCAGCGAGGCCACGGGCTGGGAAGAGCCTTCTCCGCCATCCATTCGGCGCAAAATGGAGATTGATGACGGTACCTCAGCTTGGGGCGACCCGAGCAGCTACAACAACAAAGCGGTAAACATGTGGGACAGAAACAACCCGGGCCTCCAGAGCAGCACCGGGGCAGCCGCCGCCCCCGCCCCCACCACGGGCAGCAGCACGAACGCAGGGGAGCCGCCGCAGCCGCCGCACCCAGCCAGCGCCCCGCTGAACAGATCGCCGCTGCTCGGTCCAGGTACGGAAGGGGCTTCGTGTTCTTTAAGAGTAAAAAGCGTTTATTCTCACCAGGCATGAGCGTACCCTCCAGTTAACATCTCCTAGCGAATGAGCCCGGAGTGCCCGTCCCTGGTAGTGTTGCATCTCAGTGCTACGTAGAGACAGTGACTGGAGCAGGACTCTGGTAGCTTTCTGTCCGAGAGAAAGCCATCCTGAGCCCTTTCGTGGGAAAGGGGAGGAAAGTGGGGACGCACCCTCTTCGGAAAAGGTGGGGGCCGTCCGGTGAGCCTGTGTTCATGGCAAAGCCCCCCTTTCTCTCCGCCGTGGACCGTGACCCTCAGCCCAGGCCTGGGTGCAGTCCCCGGGGGCGTGGGGGCCGTGCCCTGGGTCTGCAGCCTCTGGGGCCCTATAGAGCTCCGATGCGCTGTCAGCGCTGAAGGGAAACCGCCTTTGTAGCGCGTGGGCGGAGGCGCACGGTACGAGGCGCGCTTTGATTTCAGCTGGAAGAAAATCCTTGAAGTCCGATGGAGACCTGTGTTTTGAGTTCTGCTTTGTGTGAGGCAGTCTAGTAGATGCTGTGGCAGAGAAGAGGAGGTCTAGAGCAGAGCCGCCCACGGGGAGCGGGGATGCGACAGAAAGGGGACGTGGGTTCTGTGGGCCTGGGCTCACCCCGTGGGAGGGAGCAGGAGGAGAGCACGCCCGGCTGGGGGCATCACGGCTCCCGCCGTCCTGTCTGGGGACTGAGTCTCACCGGCCCCTTCAGGGCCTGGAGCTGCTCGTCCAGTGCGGGGACCGTGCAAAGCAGGGCTCGGTCTCTCGTCTCCTACCCCAGAACTTCAGCACCTGCACACGGCTCTCGTGTCCCTCTTCCCGTCCTCTAGGAAGGGGTCCCGTGCCCGCCACTGCCCCTCGGGGGCTTGGCTTTCCATCCTGCTGTCGTCCGGGCCCCTGCGCCAGGGCTCGAGGATCGCTGCGGGTGTGGTTTACCAGGCATGGAGGTGGGAGAGCCGCAGCCTGCCTCCCTCCTAAAACCACGCTCCTGGGGTGCAGCCCAAGCGCTGGCCTTTCTGGGACGTGTTGTGCTGTTTTTCTTAAGTGGAGCTGAAAACTCAAAGCTTTTGTTTGTGTTGTGGCTGCTGCGAAGCCCTTCCTCCCTCAGGGCCACTCCTGCGCAGTCTCTTGGTCCCAAGTGTAGAACTTTATTTCTGGGAAAGCGTTGACCCCACCCCGCAGCCTGTTGAGATCTGTCTGAACCCCGGTTCTGTAATCGGCACATTCGTCCTTCTGGCAGCTCCATGCCATGCCTGGCTTCTGTAACCGTGCCGTACGGGCGAGACCGAGGACAGGGTCCCTTCTCCGTGGCCGTGCACCCAGTCTGCATACGCGCGGAGGCGGGTTTGCGCTCCAGGAATCCTCTCTGGAGCTCAAGACTGTTGACAGCTGGCGGTCCAGGGGCTGCGCCTGCTCCCACGCGTGTGCCTTTTGGGCCCACGTTTTTCGTGTGGATCAGTGTTTTCAGATGAAAATGTTCTGTATAAATCCCAGATTTCTGGCTGCTTTCGGAAGCCGGGGAAGGTCTGATTCCTTGGCCTCCCAGGGCAGCCATCCACCAGAGCGGCCCCCTCAGGCAGGGCCTGTGCCACCCTCCTCGCCACCACTCCCGGCCCGCTGTTGAGACTGTGAGAAGCCGCCGTGGCTCCAGGATTGCGTGCTGGTCCTACCGAACCGGCTGGCTCTCCTGGGGTATTGGAATGTGTGATTCCTGGGGTTTTTTCCCCCACTAATACATGACTGATATTTCTGGGCACTTAGGTTTCATAAAGTGCTTGGGTGAATGAGGGCGGCAAGGAGGAGGAAAGGTGACCGATGCTGGAGAGAGAAGGGCGGGGCCCGTGACCTACAGGAAAGGCAGGCAGAGGGCTCCCTGCGAAGCGTGAGCGGTCACACACCGCTGTCGTCCTGCCCACCAGGACGTTCTCCGGGAACCCTCGTTCCCATGGCCGTCTCCCTGAGGTCGCTGCCCGATCCCCCCCTTCTCCTGGCAAAGCTGCAGCTGCACAGCGTGCCCTTGTGCCTGGCACAGGCTCCTGGTGGTGAGCGTGGTGACCGCAGGTGGCTTGTTCGTGCGTCCTGCCACGTGACGCCCGTGCTACAGGGGGAAGCAGTCTCCTGAGGGCACCCGTGGGGAGAAGGTGGGGAGGCTCAGCAGTGTGAGGCAGGCCCTGCCTGCTGCCACTTCCAAATACGAGGTCCCCCTCCCCGCGAGACGGAGCCACCCCACGCTTCTCCTTCCCCTCTGTATGTTTCCCTTGAATCAGCTCTGACACATGAGCTCAGATCATTTTCTAACAAATTGCATGTTATCACCCAATGTAAGAGAGGGTTCCTTGGGTGCCCGCCCCCGCCCCGCCCATGCAGCACCAGTGCAGAAGCAGTCACCGCGGGACAGAGACAGACAGGCAGATGCCGGTCTCCAGGCGGTATGCCCGTCTGCAGAGCCCGCGCCACGTGCAGTGTGTCACACGGCGTGTGGCGGGCTTGCTTTGCCATGTTCTCATTGCTGGTGTGAGCCTCTCCCACCGTGACACCTAGGAGCTGCGCAGGCCCTCGCTGCCACCCTCGCTGCCTGGGCTCTGCAGGGCTCAGCCCTGAGCCAGGCTCTCCTCTGCAAGGAGAGTAGCCCGTCTGCTGCAGCGCCCGGCAGGCAGCCTGAGCCCCTGCAAGCCGGGGGGGGGGGGGGGGGCCAGTCTCTCACCAGCTCCCTGCTCAGGGCCCACAGGGGCTGGCTCCCGCAGTCCCCTCCTCCCAGTGGGGGGTGTGACAAGTGGGTGGCCCACACCAGTGACGGGAGCAGCAGTCACAGCACCGGCCGTGTTGCAGGGGAGCTGTGGCTTGAATACGCGCCCGGCCTGGACCCCGGGGTCCCCCCTCCGAACAGCCGCGCGCACACCTGAGGGCCGTCGAGGAGGCTTCCGCTGCCTTGCTGTTTGCTGCCGTACTGAGTTTGCAAAATTGTCACTTACCTCAGAGTTCGGGTCATGGATCGTCACCACTGAAGGGTATTGATCTCTGCCTCGTAAAATGCGAACCCTCAACAACGTGGTTTTTGGGTGTCCGGTGTCATGAAAGAACACGGTGCCGGACCGTCATTTCCGTCCCGGGTGTGTCGTGTTGGCACAATTGAGATTTCCGACGAGCCCAAGGGAGACTCGGCAGGAGTTTTGGGAGCGCGGCGTGGCTCCGTGCGCTGCTCGTTCGGGTCTGGCTCAGGCCGCTCTGGGGACAGAGAGCAGTGATGGCCTAGAGAAGTGTCCCTGTGGTCCTCTTTGATCAGAGGCGCTGGGCTGGCCGAGACATCGGCTGTCGTGTTGGTGCGCGGGCCCGTCCCCGACCGCCCCGGCGCGGCCCGGTGACTTAGTGTGCGTGTGAGTCAGACGTGGCGTTCGCGGGAATGGAATAGTTTGAAGGGATTGGGGGTTGGAGTGGAGTCAAGGCCGTTGTGGACTTGACCCAAGCTGCCCCAGTGACAGGGTGGGCCGTGAGGTTTTGCCTGGGGTTACCGCTCCCAGCACGGGATGGAGGTGAGGTACCAGTGCCCTGTGGCAGCCGGAAAAGCGGAAGCGCACTGCTCACTCGGGTCTCATTCTAGACGCCTCTTACCCATCGGACTGCCTGCTCTCAGCTGCTCGGGATGTCGAGGCAGCGGTCGCCAGGCCTTCCAGCTATGCCTTCCAGCTATGCCCGCGACGGTCGCTAGGGGTGTCGTGATGCAGCTGGGGGGAACCTCCCTTCGCGGTGGGCTCCTTACTTAATCTGGGGATGTGCCGTCGGCTGTATCACTTGGTGTTCCGGCACAGATGCTGCAAGCAAAGGCGGCGATCGTGTGAATTAATCATGGAGGAGGCAGATCACCCACACCCTAAAGTAAAATGTGGGAGTGCTGGCTGTTGTGGCTCATGGATTGAGCACCAGCCTGTGACCCAGGGGGGTCACCAGTTCGATTCCCAGTCAGGGCACAAGCCTGGGTGTCGGGGCCAGGTCCCCGGAGGGGGGCGCGTGAGAGGCAACCACACATTGATGTTTCTCTCCCTTTCTTTCTCCCTTCTCCCCTCCCTCTAAAAATAAATAAATAAAATATTTTAAACATAAATACATGAAACTTGGGAGAAATTAGAGTATGGAATTCTCTGCCTTAGGGAGCTGTTTCCCTAAGGCTCAAAAGCGGAAGCTGGGGGACGTTGTCCTTCCTGCAAGACGCCCCGTCCTAGGTGCTCGGCTGCTCCTTTGTCTTCCTTTGGTGTAAAAGTGATGCCAAAAACCAGAGTCGCCTGCAGATGGGATGAGTCAGCAGGAAGCTGTTAGTGTTCAACTGCTTTCACGCCACAGCTTCAGACATGGACCCCGTCGGCCTCTCCAGCCGGAGTAGCTCTGTTTTAAGCACTAGCAACAAAAAGAGGTGATCCGAGTGAGCAATCTGCACTTTTTGTGGGTACGGGCTTTTCTTGGGTTTGGTGCTGTTGGGCGGTTTTTATTTACCCTTCTGTTGTGGGGGGCTTGGTAGGTGGATCTGGAGCGGGGAATAGAAGGTCCCACTAATGAAGCAGAGGAGGTTTTCCTCCACGCACATCCTGGGCTACACACTCCGTCCAAATGACGAACGAATAAGACCGTTAAAAACAGCCCTCGCTGGTGTGGCTCAGTGGCTTGGGCCCTGGCCTGCGAACCAAAGGGAATTCCCAGTCGGGGCACATGCCTGGGTTGTGGGCCAGGCCCCTGGTTGGGGCGCTCGAGAGGCAACCACACGTTGGTGTTTCTCTTCCCCTCTTCCTCTCTCCCTTCCCGTCTGTCTAAAAAATAAATAAAGTCTTTTAAAAGCCAGTTTGGCCCCCACCACATCTCCGTAAGACAGGCTTAGCACAGTCGGAAGCTACATTGCTGCACTAAGATAAAAGCTAGGGAGATTTTTTCTAACACCCACCCTCTGAGGTGACAGTGAGGCAGGCAGAGACGCCCTGTAAGGCTGCTGTGCCACCCAAGGCCGCATGGCCAGCTTGAAAGAGGCCCTCGTCCGAAACCATCAGCCAGAGTCCCCTGAACTTGGGGCCGAGGTGTCAAATCAATGGCACGGAACCAGGCTTTCTGAAAAGCACTGCCCCCTGCCCCCTGGCACCTGCCTGAGCAGACCCCTGTGTGTAAAGTTCCAGTTTCCACCCATCTTGGCTTCCAATGTGAAAAGTTCATCATTGCTGCAACTGTCACTTCTGCTCTGTTCCTCGTGGGTCGGTAGCCAACCAGCACCATAGCGACGCACACCGCACTTAAAGGGCCCCAGTGCGAGTGTGACCCCATCTGGGGGTGTTTGAGTCAGCACCTGAAACGCTGCACACGTAGCAGACGCTCAGATGCTTATCCGGGCGAATTTTTAGTCCTTTATCCCTCCCTTAACTGTAATTGGCTACTCTTTATCTGAGCCCGTCTTCCCAGAAAGGACTGCCTGCCACACTTATAAAACTATGTAGGCAGCATCCGTGGAGCAAGCTGGAAATGATTTCTTATTTCACAGAAGAAAGATCGCCCCCTATCGACTTAACCGTGGTGCCCAAGCTGCGAACCCTTAAGCCAGGTGAAGACTCTCCCTGGGCTCTGTTTCCGGGCCTCTGCCTGCTCCAGGCCCATCTGCGTGTCAGCGTCCCCGTGTGCGCTGCGCAGGTGCCTCGCCCCTCTGTTCCGGGGGAGAGGTGGGGAGCGCGCATCTCGGGTGGGGTGGAAGCGGTGCCCTCTGCTTCCCGATGCTGCATTTGCCCCGTGGAAGAAGGGGGTGATGGCCCCTGAAGCCCAGGGATGAGCCCGCCGTGCAGAAGTGTTTTGCCGAGAGCAGTGGTACAGGGCAGGGCGAAAGTAGGTTTACGTTGGTGAGTGCGTGAAGCGCAGTCTGTCCTCGTATTACTTGCTAATTACTGTATTATTATGTGAACAACGGTAAACTTATCTTTGCCCCACCCTGTATTTGAAGGACCATTTTTTAAAATTTTAATACCAATGTTTTTAAGTGTAAGATAGAAATTGTTCTGCCTCATTAAGCCCAACTTTTAAAAGACCTCTGTAAAATTATTAACAAAAGAAGGTACCAAAGTCACTCCGCCAGTAATCACTGAGCAATGGAGAATATATTTATTTTAGTAGTACGTATGTGAGATTATTTGCAGCCACTGAAAATACTTGCTTTTCATCAAAATTGTCTAGTAGGCCTGTTTTTAGCATGTCCAGGGCCTTCTGCACGCGTCCTGATGTACGTGTCAGTTTGGCGTTGTAGGTAAATTCTGTTCCTGCCAGAGATGAACTTACAGTGGAAATACTGTGACTTTTAGCTTTCAAGTGAGTGATTATTCTTCCATTTATTTTTAAGGTTTTGAAACATGCTTGCAAATCTTATGCCTTCTATATAAAAATATTCTGTAGACATTTATGCCACTTTAATATGAGGAATTAAAAACTCTTTGTAAAAACTGCAATTACCATAGTTTTAAATATTTACTCTGAGTTTAGATTTAATTAAATAATATGTGGTATTGCCTTTCAAAGAGATGGAAGTACAAGGGTGATAAAGTTTGGGTGAGTCCTTTAATTACCTAAATAAATCAATATTTTTACAACTGATTGGCTTTTAGTAACCCCTAAATTATCATTCCAAAACACCCATAATTTGAATGAGCTGTGTTAATTTTCCTGATGTAATTTTGTCCCTTCAGTTTGTAAAACTACTTTTCTCGATACACATTATTATTTTCTGTGTGATTGTAGGTGATATTATTTATAGTTGGCAATTGCTGACAGTAACTGGTTAGGACTAACCTTCCTGTTATTAGTAATAACTTACATAATACATTGCTCAGCATAGAGCTTGCAATTAAAAATGACCCAAGGCCCTGGCAGGATAGCTCAGGTGCTTAGAGCGTTGTCCCGATGCGCCAAGGTTACTGGTTTAGTCCCCAGTCAGGGCAAGTCCAAAATCTCTCTCTCTCTCTCTCCCTTCCTCTCTCTCTAAAATCAATAAATGAAAAAATTAAAATGACCCAGGTTGCATGTCCTTTGGTCGCTAATGAATATTATTGTATTTTATTAGAATAAAGCACATCAAGGGGACTGATTCTGTGCTATTTTTAGTCAGAAAATTTGTGGTTTCTAGTTGAGATAGTGATATCCATGTTACAACCAAATAATTTAAAATCTGTTGTTAACTATTTGCATTTTATGCTTCTGCTCTTCTATTCAGTTAGCATTTAAAACACTCACATTTCTGTCTGAGAAACCGTATCAATATGGAAATTGCAACCATCAGTAGTGTCAGGTGGGCATATGGGCAGGAGCAAAATGATCCCAACGTGCGTTGCTCTGGGGGAATGAGGTTTATGTCTGTAACGTGAAATGTTTCCTTGCTGACGTGTAGAGGGGGCCGTACTGTGGCCTGGTCCTGTGGCTTCTGTGCCGTAGATGGTGATGCCTGACCTTCCGGAATCATGGGGCGCCCTGATCAGGTGCCAGTCCTGCATCAGCAGGCTCTGGTGACAGGACTGGGCGGA
Organism: Anoura caudifer; assembly: GCA_004027475.1. Taxonomy (NCBI): domain Eukaryota; kingdom Metazoa; phylum Chordata; class Mammalia; order Chiroptera; family Phyllostomidae; genus Anoura; species Anoura caudifer. Next base: position 22,160 of record PVKU01006326.1, read on the forward strand.
GGGAGAAGGAAGAATTTCTGGAAAACCTTTGCAGTTGCTGTGTGCCTGCTGGGACCACCCCCCACCCCAGACCCAGACCCGCAGCTCCCGCACTGGGTTCCTCCGAGAGACCAAGGCCTCGGCTCCCACTCACCCCCCACCCCCGGCCCCTGGGGGCTGTCTGTGTTCCCTCTCCTTACTTTATCTGTCCCTATTTAGTCTGCCATCTTCCCATTTCTTTGCCTGCATCTGTGTCTTTGATGGTTGGTCAAAAGATAAGCAAGAATAATTTCTCAATATATATATACTTACAACTTGTAAATTTTTCTTTTAAGGAACTAATGTAACAAAGTTTCTTTTAGGTTGTTACCTATAATACCAGAAGTAAAAAAGCTACTTCTTAACCTTTAGTTTTAAACTGTGCTTTTCAGTCCTATTATGATGCAAATACCGTGAGTGTAATGGTCTTTAATGAGGTCAGGGGTGAGAAAAGGGCAACTTTAAGAAGCTAAACAAATCTGATTAGATTTAATGTGTCCTTTCAGTTTCTACTAAAAGCCCTCAGAAAGATAGTCTCAAAATTGTTTGGGATTTGCAATCCTGGTTTTACTTTCTGTTTCACTTTTGCCCCTTTCTCTCCCCCGGTGCCCTTTTCAGTTTCATCAGGCTGGGGAGAAATGCCCAACGTTCACTCAAAGGCTGAAAACTCTTGGGGAGAACCGTCCTCCCCTTCCACCTTGGTTGATAACGGCACAGCAGCCTGGGGCAAGCCACCCAGCAGCGGCAGCGGATGGGGAGACCAGCCCACGGAGCCGGCGGTGACGTTTGGGAGAGCCGGCGCCCCAGCCCCAGCCCCAGCCCTGTGCAAACCAGGTAGGACGAGCATCCGTTCTGCCCACCCTGATTTGGCAGTTTGGAAATGGGCCAGAGTGGTGCGTTTAGAGCGATACTTTCTGTTGAATTTTAAGAATTAAGTTTTAGGACACTTTCCTCATTTTATTTACACTTTAAAATTAACATTAAACTAAGGCCTTGAAGAAATATTTTGTGTTCTGATACTCGAGCAAAGAGCTTCGCCAGAAGCCCAGCTTCCCTTTTCGAAAAATAAATAACTAGGAGGATGAGAACAACTCAGCGTTTCCGCCTCCGCTCTTCAGCGCGGCGGCCGACGCCGGCTGCCCTTCCTGTTGGCGGCTGGGCCGTGAGACGCATGCACCCTGCCCGGCGGTCCAGCGCATCTTGTCTTGCTTTTGTCTTGGAAACAGAGCTCTGCTCTGGGTACTCCAGGTTCATGGTTTTTCTCTTTTCTTTTCTTTTCTTTTTCCTCTTTCTCTTTCTTTCTTTCTTTCTTCTTCTTCTTCCTTTTTGCTTTTTTGAAAAAAAAAGGATGAAAAATGTGCTGCATTTTCCTCCCATTATCTGAAAGTGTAATAAGTGCACACATAAAAATGTAATCTTACAAATGTTCGGAGCGCGTTTGCAACGTGATCCTTTTGATGTTAGTATGAGATTGCTGATTCAAGTCTGAGGTTAAAATCAGCTGTTTACGTGGCTGAGAAGCGGCACATTTTCTCTGGACATTCTGTGTGTCTTAGATCTTAAAGTGCAACCTGATCAGCTGGTGTTTCGGTCCCCGGCTGGCACTGGGCAGTGTGCTCCATGTCTGCCTCTTGCTGGATTGTTTATTCCGTTCCGGTTGCTCCTTGTTACGCATCTGAAGGAGTCAGCTTCTGGGTGTTGAGGTCATGTGCTGTTTGGAGGCAGCATGTCTGTCTTTCTGATTGGTCCGCAGAGGCCCGGCGATGCACCCGCTGACCTCGTGAGCATCACACCTCCAGGGCCTGGCACTTTCCGGCTGACTGCGCCACCCTACCCACTATCTTTGGCCTACTTCAAGTTCTCCCAGGAAGTGAAAATTTTAGTTAAATTTCACACTAAAAATTATTTTGTATTTTAAGAAAGGAGAAAAAGTAATATCCTGAAATAAAAACTCAGCGCTCAGCCTGTAGCTCCACCTGCCTGGGGCCTCAGCTGTCCCCTTCCAGCTATTCTGGGGCAGCCCCTGGGAGCTGGTCAGAAACAGAGGCCTTGGGATCCAGCCCCAGACCTGCCGCGTCCCTCATGGTCCCCAGGCGACTCTTGTGGTCACGCAGGGGGCACTGGTCAACACAGCCGACCGCCGCAGGTGTGGACCCAGCGGGGACATTTTCGGGGCTGTGTGTGTTGCCGGCCGTCGTGCCCTGTAAAGGTGGCTGCTCTCTCCTGTGGCCCAGGGTTCAGTGAGAACGTTCGTGGTCCACGTGACCTGCAGTCCGTTCTGGGGGTTTGGAACCGCACGGGCTGTAAAGGGCTGGAGTGCGAACAGAAAAGCACGTCCATTCGGCTCTCAGGTCTGGGGGGGGCGGGAGGGCGTAGACCGCAGTACAGCTCTCCCAGATGACGCCATCGCGGGCCTTGTCTGCTTCGGGAGTGACGAGTTTGACAAGTTCATGTTCGCTCTCTTTCTAGCTTCAAAATCTATGCAAGAAGCCTGGGGCAGTGGTGGGGACGACCTGAGCCTCGGCCCCGGTCAGTGGGAAGACGAGGAAGGGGGCGTGTGGAACAGCGCCGCTTCCCAGGAAAGCACCTCCTCCTGCAGCTCCTGGGGGAACGCCCCCAAAAAAGGACTCCAAAAGGTGTGCGCACTCTCGGGGCAGGCGGGACACCCCTCAGACACGCACTCAGCTCCGCACAGCACCTCGGGCCGCGGGGAAGGTCGGCCTGAGGTCCGGAGCACCCCTGGAAGTCCCCGAGAGCCTGTCGGGGGCCTCTCCTCAGCGTAGGGGCAGTTTTCTGGAGGCTGCGTGGGGTCGCGCTCACAGCAGAGCAGGCGCAGACCCGGCTGCTCCCGGGGGGCCGGGCGGGCGGGAGCCCCGGCCGCACACGCCGCACCCTGTTCCTCCCGCCTTCTCCCTCTGAAGGGTCTGCTTCAGAACGCAGAACCCTGTTCCACTTAAATAAACACCTTACCTGAACGTGACACACTTGTTACCTTTCAAACAAATTTTTCTAGATTTCTCAGTTTTCATTTCTAATACAGTAAATATGGACAGGCGCGACCCTCAGTTCCTTAGGCTCCTCCATCGCTAAGAGGCGGCCGTCGGGTCCCGAGCCCCAGAAGTCCGTGGGCTCCCAGGGCGGACTGTGTAGTCGTCCCGGAAGACGCAGCCGCCCTCTGGGAGAGCTGGGGTAACCTGTGCACCGCCAGAACTCCTAAGTAGATCACACACTTAAACGCGAAAAATAAAAAGATAGAGTGCGAAACGATGTTTCAGACAGCGCTGCAGCGGGAGGGGCCTTTCCGGTGCGAGACTGAGACTGGTGAGCTGTAGCAGGCGGAGGGAAAGGCTGCCCGGCAGGCACACCGTGTTCGAGGTCGAGAGGCAAAGGGCCAGCTGCAAAAGCGGGTTTGCAGCCCACGTCAGGGAGAAGGCTGCTCTCCCGGCTGTGTGCAGGTGGCCCCAGAAACCGATCTGTGTGGAGCCAACCAGGAGCCCCACGGAAAGCAAGCCGAGTGCGAGCAGACGGTTTACGGAAGAGGAATGGCCCTTCACCCGGGGGGGCCGGCAGCCTGGCTGGTGTTCGGTCCGAAACAGCTGAGGGAGGCGCCACTTTGCATCTCGGACCCACGGAGTGCGATGCAATAAACACGCTCTGCTTGCGCAGCGTGGGAAAGCCGAGCCGCCCAGCGGAGGGCGTGCAGTGCCGTCCGCTGGAGTGACCAGCTCTGCACGGGACTCCCGCTGGCCATGGGTCTGGCGAGCGGCATTTGTGCAGTTTTCTGTTGTAGCATTTTCGAGTAAAAAAAAGTTAAATGGACATTGATGGGGTAACTGGTTCAAGTACGCCACATCCATGGTATAGAAAGCTAAACAGATATTTTTAAAGAAATTCCGTATATATTGATAGGAAAAGATCACCAAAATATAGTGGTAAATAAAAAGGGTAAGATGCATAAAAAGTGAGCGTAATGCACTTGTGTGCACTACTACAGTATATGTCACTTTGGAGGGGGAGAGAAAACAAGTGTGTCTGAGTGTGAGCATACACGCACCTGTGACTTCCATAGAACTAAAAAGTCATGCACTTCGTTCCAGGGCATGAAAGCATCTGGCAAGCAGGACGAGGCCTGGATCCTGAACCGGCTCATCAAACAACTCACGGACATGGGCTTCCCGGTGACTGGCGCTCTCTTGTTCTACTGCTCCCCCCCCCCCCGCCCCCACCCTGCCCCGTGCTCTGCGCATCCCCTCCCGCATGCCCCCCACTGCGTCCTTGCCGCACTCGGCACGAGCGACCAGGAAGCTCCCTTCCGTCTCGGCACTTGTGTTTAGGGCTCGCTGCTCTGAACCACAGCAAAGAGCCGCATCCTTCCTATCAAGAAAGGCGTGAGAGCCTTTTCCTGGAATTAAATTTTCATTGGTTATACAGTCTTATACTTTCATTCATAATGAATGAAAAGTGAGTTCTTACTAGTTTACACAGCAGATTCACAAAAATCCAAAGAGAAAACTTGGTATAGAGGAAAAGCTTCATGTCCAGAAAAAGAATCCTAAGGGAGCCTGTTTAGTTCCTGAGTTTCAGGTGATGTGTAGGGAGCGGAGAATCACGGGACATCCCTCTGAAGATGAGTCACGGGCTGCGCAGGCCCTGCGCTCCAATGGCAGAGAGCAAGGGGTACCGCCTGCGCATGCCGAGCAGTCCCTGTGAATGTCTTGTCTCCACACGTGTGTTAAGGGGGCACCTATCTGTTGACCATTGTGGGTGTCTCCTAGGAGAGAGTCCAGAGCGGCCCCGGTCCGGAAGGGGGGCTGCCTGCTCCGCGTGGGGCACAGGGCCCCGCAGGTCATGGGAGGGAGACAGGGGCCAGTCACAGGGATGGTTACCACAGCGCGCCCCTGCGCTTCATCTGCGCGTTTCCGGGGGGCGTCATTCACGGCAGAGCCCAGAGTCCCTGAAGGAGAGGACGAACCTCCGCACTCCGACTCTCGTGCGGACACCCACACAGCTGCCGGCCTGAGGGCGGGGGCGTGGGGGCTTGTGGTGCCGGGGCCGTCCTGCCCACTGGCCGCACGCGTCCGTGGCGGCGGCCCTGCTGTCCTGGCGGAGGTGTCCGCCTCGCTCCAGGGCACAGCACACCAAAGTGTGAGGCCAGGGCTCCGTGCCCCGGAGTCAGCTTGGTGCGTCGTCTCCTTGCAGGGGCTTTTCATGCACAAAGCATTCTCCTCGCACCGCCACGGCGAAGGAGGGTATTTCCGGTTCCGAAACCTAGTAACGTTGGGTTAGTAACCAGCGCTTCCCCGAGCTGACGACGACGAACTCATTGTAAGCATTTCCTTTCGCTAACGTGCCAGGCTAACGAAAACTGTCTTTCCCTGCAGAGAGAGCCAGCTGAAGAGGCCTTGAAGAGTAATAATATGAACCTTGATCAGGCCATGAGTAAGTAACACACGCACTTAGAAGTGCGCTCTTTTTAGAGGTCCCAGACGCAAGCGGTTCACTGTAGCCATGGGTTAACGGTAGAAGCCGTGCTGGGTGGACAGGACCAGCCCCAGCGAAGGAGGAACCGTGTGATGTGCCGCTAGGGACTGGTGGGCTGTGGGGACAAATGACCAAATGCCACCTGGAACCCTGTTTGCATTTTCCATCTTTTTCCAGAGCTTCAACAAATAGATGAGGTTCCCCCCCCTTTTTTGAGGGAGATAGTGAGGACTCTCGTGGAGAAAGGCAGCAGACCGCACACCAGCCTTCATGCCGCTCTGGCTGAGCGCTGGCTCTGGTTGAGACTGCCAGGGGCAAGCTGCCCTGGCTCTGGAGCCGCCTTGACCTGTAACTGCCGCGTTGGGAACTCTGTGTAAAGTGCGGGGTCGGTGCAAACACCGGGCCAGCACCCTGCTCGCCTGCGGCCGAGGCGCTCTGGTCCACCAGCCAGCCCCTGGCCTGGTTGTACCGTGTCTGGTGAAGGTGCTGTCTAACACACATTTCTCACCAAGAACTGTACAATACGCCGTATTTCCTTATAATGAAAATTGGCTGGCAGGGCCTAGCGTTTCCCCGGGTGGGGCAACCCTACGTTTCCGTGGCGTTTAGACTCGTGCCTGTGCTGCTGGCTGCGCACTGCTTTCATCGGTCACCACAGCTTCCCACAGCTTCATGGCACCGCAGGCGCCCCCGCCCTTCCTGGGCGGCCTCACGCGCAGGCGGCTGCTCGCCTCCTTTTTCTGGAGGCGCCGCATTGTTGGCTTGCCAGCACTGAGCCGGTGGCCGAGAGCTCCATCCCTCTGCCTGAGCGGGCCGTCTGACCCTCATGCTCCCTCCGTGGGGTGCGTAGTAGCCTTGCGCTCAGGGACGGCAACACCAACCAAAAGCACCAAGATGCGTGGGAGAGTGGGGGGGCAGGGCATCGTCCTGTTGGGCCTGAGCTGGGAACGCGCCTGCCCGGCGATCAGTTTCCGTTGCTCCGCACTGGTCCAGAGGGTGCCTGAGAGTGCCACAGTCACTGATTTGGGGCCCCCAGAAAATGGTGTTCATGGATAAATGCACAGGACGGGAACACCAACAGCGGGGATCAACTTCGTCGTTGCGTGCAGGGCAGAAGCTGCCAGAGAACAGGCAGGGAGAGCTGGGGAGTCGGTTCTAGCCTTTTGCCGTTGTGAAACAGAGCAGAGTGGGCGAGAGCCAAATGGGCAGGCTCGCCAGACGGAGGGCCCTGGGGCCAGACTCCAGCCGTCCTTCATTGTGCTGTACCCCCACTGCCCGAAGAGCCCTTGCGCCTGGGGGGGCTGCGTTAGACCGATGGCTCAGGGAAGTCCCTCTGAGAAAGTGCCCGCTGAAGGGGGGTGGCCCTGGGGAGAGCGCAGCCCAGCCCCGAGGGGCAGTGCAGCCAGATGGAGCGAGGGCTGAGCACAGGGCCTCCCTGTTTTCCGGGGGTCGAGGGTCTCGTACTCGGTGTCACGACCGATCCTCGGGCGTCTTATCTCAGGGGTTTCTGGCATGCCCTAGGTGCTCTGCTGGAAAAGAAGGTGGACATGGACAAGCGTGGACTGGGAGTGACTGACTACAATGGAATGGTCACCAAACCCCTTGGCTGCCGCCCACCGATCTCCAAAGAGTCTTCCGTGGACCGCCCCACCTTTCTTGACAAGGTATGAATTTAGGTATTTTTCGTCTCTCTGTTTAACAGGAGGTGTTTTTCATTTTATCGGTGTCTACTCTGCCGCATGTCTGCTCTTCTAGTCCTTTGTTCATGAGCATCCCGTACGTGTCCCTGGGAAACTGCCGTGTGCCCTGTCCGCGGGCGCGCGCTGCGCACGGCTCACCCTGTCTTTCTCCGTTCAGGACGGCGGCCTCGTGGAAGAGCCCACGACTTCACCATTTTTGCCTTCGCCAAGCCTGAAGCCCCCCCTTTCAAACAGTGCACTCCCTAATCAGGCCCTGGGCGGGATTGCCTCAGGGCTGGGCATGCAAAACTTGAATTCTTCTCGACAGGTAAGGCCACCGGGGGGTCGCAGTGGGCCTCTGCTTTGCCTGCCTTTGACAATGCTGAGGCGCAGCCTCTCGTGTTTTGATAACGTCGCACTCTGAAGTGTGGTCAAATGCATAAAGGCGGTTAAAACACTGTGAACATCACCTTCCACGTGACTCACTGGTATCAGGGCTCGAGCTCAGTTCTTGAGATTTAACCGTGTTGGAGGAAACGCTTCACAACTGTATTTCTTTCCCATGTGACTAAAACGTACTTGAGTTCAGCACCCGTGGTGCTTACTGCTCATTTAAATGGCACATGAATCGAAACCTTAAATGTCTTCCTCTGCCGAAAAACACCACTTTGTCCCCTTTCTCTCAGAGAGAGGACATCTCTTGTGAGGTTCTCGGTGACTTTCGGAGCCCGCTAGCACTTCTCCCTGCCTTTGACACTCGGGGAGGTGAAGGTCACTGTCAGTCAGTGCTGCAGGACGGACCTGAGGGTTCTGATTGATGGCCGGCTGTTCCGCGTCCCTTTGCTGCCCCAGGTTCCCCTGAATGAAAGGGCGTGTAAGCAAGCCACGCCCGTCCCACCCGGAGAACACCTCTTCCTGTTGATGTTCCCGTGGACGAGGCTCACGTGCGCACGTCTTTGAGGCTTCTGAGCAGCTGCCGTGGCACTCGGGGTGGCCGAGCGCTCCCAGGCGTGCCTGTCGTCCCTGCTAACTGTCAGCAGCGCGTCTTCCACTGTCTGCGGCGTCCCAAACTGCCTGACCCTCGGGGCCCGACCCAGCCAGCCCGGGGTCGTTCAGTGGGCCGCCTGCCGCCTGCAGGCCCAGCGGCCCGCGCAGCTCGCTGCCTGGGTGTGTCCGTTCATGCGATTGCGCGGGGCTTGCCATTGGACCGAGAGAGATGTTTCCCACGTGAAACGTGGGCCCTTCTCTCGCGCCTTCTGGCTCGCCCTTTTGGGAACATGCAGCGCGTTCGGTAGCTGTGTGTGCTGCGTCCCCTGCAGCACTGTGTCATCGGAGTTCCTTTTTGTGTGGCAGCCTTGTTTCAGGGCACCTTGAACCTGGCGCGTCTGGGGTTTGGAACACAGGCTCGCTCCCTGGGCTGATTCTCATCATCCGTAGCCCGTTTAAACAACAGTTAGTAAAGAGACGCTTTGGTGGGAGTTACGGAAGGGACTGGAAACCAGGCTGCATTCCTGTTTGGGAAGACAGGCTGTTCGCCACCACGTTCCTGTGGTTCTGACTCTGACGGCTCTGCCCCCTCCATCCCCTGCAGATACCGAGTGGCAGTCTGGGCGTGTTTGGCAGTAGCGGAGCAGCACAAGCCAGGAGCATGCCGCCACCGCAGCCGCCCATGCCGCCGCTGAACCCCTCCCAGCCCGGTCTCCGTGCGCAAGTGCCTCAGTTTCTATCCCCTCAGGTCAGCCCCACTGTCGTACAGGGACAGAGCTCGCCGGGGGCCGGCACCTGATTGGTTCAGGGCAGTGGGTTCCAGGCAGAGAGGTGCCCTTGACCACTGACCGTCAAGGTCAAGGCTGGCAGAGCCACGCAAGTGCGTGTGCCACAAGGGAGGCTGGGGGCACTGTGCTCACTGAGAGGCATGTCTGCTTCCTCCCATGAGCAGGGGGCCGCTTCCTGAGCACGTAAACTCGAGGAGGGGCTCGTGCCCACCCTGGGACAAGACCCACTTGTGGGGGGCACGGTGCCCTCGACCAGGAGGTGTGCACCTGCCTTCCTTGAGAGGTTCGACCTGAGCGACAGTGGCTCCTTCCCTGAGACTCACCTGCACTGTCTGCAGTCCTTCCTTTGGGCCCACTGACAGTCACTGTGACGGGGGCGACCCAGAGTCACTCCTGGAAAGGAAACTAGGAAGTTGATGCATAACTAGAATATTTGGAGGAAGAAATGTCTTTCCTTCTTCCTTTCCCCTCCCTCCTTCCTTATTCTTCACAGAAGCATGTTAACAATGTTAAAAGGCCCACAAATGTTTTAATGTTCACTTGTGAGACAAATTAAGTGTCATTTAATTAGCAGTTCTGAATGCAGGAACTACGCAGAGAAGAAGCAACTCTCACCGTGACTCGCCTGTGGGCGTGTTTTGTGTCGCGCAGGTTCAAGCACAGCTTTTGCAGTTTGCAGCAAAAAACATTGGTCTCAACCCTGCACTATTAACCTCGCCGGTTAACCCTCAGCACATGACGATGTTGAACCAGCTCTATCAGCTGCAGCTGGTGAGTGGGCGGCCCCTCCAGGCCACGGCGCCCTAGAGCACAATGACAGCGCTCCCTGACGTTCGCAGGCGGCGTGTGCGGGGCGAGCGGCACCTGGCTGATGAGAGCAGTCAGGGGAGCTCTTTGTTTGTCCTGGGGACATTTGCGTTGTGAACTGTCAAGAGAAGTAGCAAGGTTTTCACGTGGAGGTGTTTTTACTAAGTTAGTAAGCTCTCTGGTTCGCAGATTCTCAACCAGCCTTCCTCAACCAGAGCTGCTCGTCTCAGCCGCAGGGCATGAAAATCATTCCAGTGGCTGTTTTCTAACTTCTCCTAAGGATGGAGTACACACTGTCATCCTAGAAGCTTGAGAGAAGTCATTTCCTTACCGAGTAGATGCCTTAGAAACGAGACATGATCCTCACCCCGAACCCCTGCTGAGAAAGGCCGATGTGATGTAGCCTCATCGTTATCGAACATTTTGTGCTTTCACATGTACTGAATTCTGAATGCTGAATGGTCTCGGTGCTTTTACCGTAAAAGGCCGTGTCCTTACGTCTAGGGACACAGCGAGTGTGTGTGCACTGAAGCACCGTGTGCATTTTTCTGGCTTTAGTGCGTGGACCCCGGACCTACTTAGAGGTCTGTCCCACAAGTCCACCTCCTAGAACGTGCCCAGGAGTCGTAAAGGAAGAAGGGCCCCTTAGACAAAACCGCCGTCACCGCCCCGCCCCTTCCAGGGCGTCCTGGGTGCGCTCAGTCCCGCCCGGGGAGCGTCTGCTCTCCCCTGGGCAGCCCAGCGGGAAGCGGGGGGAGCGTGTCCTGGAGGCAGTCATGGTGTTCGGGAGTGCCGCGGGTCGGGGCACCGCTGGGCCATCAGGGAGACAGGCCGCACCCACCACAGGGCTCCCTGAGGCCTGAGGACCGTGGGCAGGTGGCGACGTTGACCGCCGCCCACTCTCGGAAGAGGCCTGGGCCGCAGGCGGAGAGGTCGGGCTCATTATTTGCAGCCCGCCCGCCCCGATGTGGGGCTGGTTGCCACGCCGCTGGTCTGAGTCCCTCACTCGCGCGCTCTGTTGACCCCGTGTGTGGGAGGGGCCCCGGAAATGCCGGATTATGTCTCGTGTGTTCCAATTTAAAGCAACATGTACCGTCTCCACATTTTTCCAGAAAAATGGGTAAAAGACATTCCAGTGCATTCTAAGATGACGTTTTAGGGCCTGTAGGATTCACTTGCGTGAAGTATTTTATTCCTTCATAATTTGCAGATTAGGGAGGCATTTCCAACAGTGCAATCTCTCCGTTTGCTTGGGTTCTATTTTAACGTCTCCTCCTGCCAAAAGCTTCCCAGAAAACACACATTGTGTGAAGAAATTGACGATACTGAAGCAACATTTTGAAACAGATGACCAAACCTCCTGCATCTGCGCGCAGAAGAGGGTCATGGTCGCTGTAGCCAATTCGTGGACAGGGTCTGCGTCAGACGTGCCGCACATCTGGGCTTCAGGCTCCACGGGGTCCGAGCACATCGCGCAGCTTCCGACACGACGGCCGGGCCCTCAAACGTGCGGCACTCCGAGCCTGGGCTACGCTCGCCGCCGTCCGCCCGCCTCCGAGCCATTGCGGGCAGCTTTAGTCTGTGTCATTGGGAGAATAGATATTTTTTCATTTTACCCTCACTTCAATTTTAGTTTGCATGGCTGACCAGAGGAACTCTGATCTCCTCACTAACTGAAAAACACTCACTGACACGCTTCATCACCGACACTCGGCAGGGGCACTGCCTGGGGCGCTCTCCAGGGACCTGTGCCCTGGGAGGGCTTTGGAAGGCACTTCTCCCTCCAGAAAGGCTCCTTGACGTGCAGGGTGTTCAAGCCACGGTGTGGCGAGGGGACCGAGACTCAGCCGTGCCAGCTGCTGAGGGAGCCACGTGCTGGCGGCCGTCTCACCGTGCTTCGGTCGCCCTCTCTGTCGGCAGGCATACCAACGTTTACAAATCCAGCAGCAGATGCTCCAGGCCCAGCGGAACGTGTCCGGACCCATGAGACAGCAAGAGCAGCAAGTGGGTGCCGTCCGGGGCTCAGCGGGTCCCTGAGCGCAAGTCCTCGCGGCTCCAGGAGACTCTGACTGACGGGCTGGCCCGCTGTCCTGGGTCTTCCTCCCACTTAGCCCCCCCGCCCTTCCACGAGGCTGGCGGTCACCTGGGTTTGGGAGGAGGCCGGTGGTGGGGACTGACGAAGGGGCGACGGGGATCGCTTCCCCCGCTCACGTGCGTGCGTCTGCCTCCAGGTTGCGCGCACAATCACTAACCTGCAGCAGCAGATCCAGCAGCAGCAGCGCCAGCTGGCCCAGGCCCTGCTCGTGAAGCCCCCGCCGCCCCCGCCGCACCTGTCTCTGCACCCTTCTGCAGGCAAATCGGCCATGGACAGCTTCCCCCCGCACCCGCAGGCCCCCGGCCTGCCCGACCTGCAGACCAAAGAGCAGCAGTCTTCGCCCAGCACCTTCACCCCTTACCCTCTCGGTGAGTCTCGCGTTCCGGGTCTCTGCCCACGTGTGGCCTCCCAGTTGGGTCAGGACACACTGTCCCCGCAGGCCGAGAGCAGCTCTCGGGCTTCGTGCTGAACGGGACAGCTGTAAACACGTCCAGTGTGAAACCTTTTCAGCAGCACTGGCAAGGTCCCCAGGCTGCCTCCCGCCCTTGCTGAGTCTGCAGTCTGCTGCACCCCTGGGTCGCTCCTGACCTTCCGTAGCTGCCGCCCTCACCCGGCCTCAGCTGCAGGACGGAGGGTGCGCGGTTTCCGGGAGAGGTGTTCAGATGTCTGCGAGCCAGGCACTTCCCTAAAGTGATAGAGGGTGAGATCAGCCCGATCAGCGTGCGGGCACCGACCCCTGACCAGTAAGGGGCAGCTCAGCACTTGACACCCTCAGGTCAGCAGAGAGCACAGGCCGCCCGTCTGCCAGTGGGGCTGCCCGACCAGGGAGCCAGCAGCCTGGGAAATCCGCGTGCAAAGGGGCAAGGGCCTGGGCAGTGGGGGTGAACTTGCTGCCGGCTGACAGGGCCCCTTCCCGTCCGGCCGTCTCTGGAAAGCAGTGTGTTCTGACCACGGAGCGCCTCCCTCAGGACGTAGATGGGCGTGGCGCGTCTCCAGTATGAAACTTGCATGCACGCTGAGCTGTGACCGTCCCATCCCTGTGTCACTGCCCTGCCCGCCGCTGCCCTTTAAGTTGAGGAGTAGCAGGGTCTCAGCAGGAAGACCCAACTTGGGAGTGAAGCCGCCACACCGCATCCCCACCCCACACTCATAACTTGCTTGTACGCCTTGCCTGGCTGTTCTTTGGCCTCAACTTCCCTGTCTGTAAAGTGGGAATACGCACGCCTCAGGGGGTTCTTTTAAAGATTAAATGCATCAGCCCTGGCTAGTGTGGTTCAGTGGATTGAGAGCCATCCTGCGAGCCGAAAGGTCACTGGTTCGATTCCCAGTCAGGGCACATGCCTGGGTTGCGGGCCAGGTCCCTTATAGGGAGCATGTGAGAGGCAGCTGATCAATGTATCTCTCACACACTGATGTTTCTCTCCCTCTCTTTCTCCCTTCCTTCTTCTCTCTCTAAAAGTAAATAAATAATTTTTTAAAAAAAGATTAAACAGATTAATAGGTAACGTTCTTAGGACAGTGCCTAGCACGCAGCATGTACTTTGTGAAACGTTAGCTGTTCGTGTAAGCGCTTCTTTTTTAAGAAGACTTATTTTGGGAACAAACTCAGTTCCGTCTACTATCCTGAAGTGCTTTAGCTTCAGCTCCCAGTGTCCATCTGCTCTCTTAACCTCTTTCTGGAGAGTAGGGGGCACTCATTTTTGCCGTTGAGAGATTTCTTTTTTCCTTAGTACAAATTTAAAAAATAATGCAGTGAATCTTTAAAATTAGATGAAAAATAATTTAGATAAACTTTCATAATATTCACATTGAGGTTCTAAAATAAAGAGGTAGTAAGATATGTGAAACTTACCCTGTAAAATTGCCAGGCTGGTTGGCGCTCAGCAGCCTTTCTCAGCAGCTGGCACTCCCGCCCACCTTCCCACGCAGCCTCTGCGTGTGACCCTGACTCCTAGAGTATGTCGCCCACACGGGACGCTCGGGCACGTGAACGTGGGAAAGTGCCTTTCAGAGCCCCTGTGGCCGCAGGACTGGGCTGCAGCAAAGGGGGCGGCCACGTTCGCCCTGCATGAGGAAGCAGACTGAGAGCAGGGCTGGGGCCTGCACCGCCAGGCCAGTAGGGTGGCAGTCAGGAAGGAGGGAGCCTCGCCCGGAAGGGAGGGTGCGTGGGGCCTGGGTGTGGACCAGAGCCAGGCCGTCTGGCTGGCGTGTGGAAGGAGTACAGGAACGAGATGGAGGCCAGGGGCGGGGCTGGGGCCCACTGCGGGGTTGGACCCCCTCACCCGACCAGGTGTGCACCAGAGGAAAGGAGGGTAGTCGTGAAAGCGGAGCCTGCGGACAGGCAGCATCTCACGTGCAAAGGTCTTTGGTCAGTACGTCTGCACGGTGTATGTTCACTACCAACACTTAAAAATTGGAGTTTCAGATGTAAGTGGCGCCTGGATTCTCGCGAATGGCGGCATTCGGACTGCGTTCCATGTGGGCCCAGCAGCACCTGCTGGCTCAGGACAGGCGCTGTCCCCACCCGGCCCACTACCCCTGGGCTTGCATTGCCCACTTGGCCCCTGCAGGCATTTGAGTCTGCAGCCCTGGTCGAAGTGAAGAACAGAAACGATGAGCCCCCCCCTGCTCAGGGCAGAGATTCACCAGTGCTGTGCACCAGGGCCTGTGGGACAGGCCTGCAGCTCGGGGCACCCCCCAGGCCCTGCTGTGCTGCGCTCCCAGTGGTGGCTCTGTCCAGCTCCAAACTGGCGTCCCCATCCGGAACTCTGCCCCAGCCTTCCTGTCACCTGGCGACCTCCCCTCCTTTGTTAACCCAGCACAGCGGCGGGACTTGCCGGGAGCCCCGGATAAACCCAGGGCAGCGTACCACGCCACAGAGGCTGCTGCAGCACCCGCACTTCCAGCTAGGCCTGCTCCCCGAAAGTCATTTGATAGCGAATCCATAGACACCCTCCGAGCAGACAGTGAAGGCAGCTCATTAAAGGTAGAACTGAATTATCCCAACCAGCTTGTTCTAGGGGGTCCTTCAGAACACTCCTCCCAACTCTGAGAGGGGTTTTGATCTAATGATTTCCATGAGAGACTGTAAGATCAGAAAAGGTTTTCCTATTGGTTTGGCCTTGTTCTGTTTTTCCGTGAGCGAGAAGCCTCGGGACCATGCCGACGAGCACTGGAAAGCAGAGCAGAGACCCTGGTCCCCCTCCGTCCAAGACTGCTTACCGCCTCTTCCACCTTAAAGAGGCGTGGCTCCTTTCCCTGCCAGCATTGGGTGTTGCGCCAGCGTTGGGCGTCTCGGGGTCTGGCTGTGGACCAAGTCCCGCGGACTCGCTAGGCGAGCTTCAGGAAGTGGCCCTGCAGAGGGCAGGGCCTGCCCTGACGCTGTCTCTCTCCATAGCTGGACTGACCCCCAACGTGAGCGTCGGCAGCATGGACATGACCGGCGGTCTGCCGGTGAAGGACCCGTCTCAGTCCCAGTCGCGCCTCCCTCAGTGGACACACCCCAACCCTATGGATAACGTGCCCGGTGCTGCTTCTCCTCTCGACCAGAACCCCGGCAAGCACGGTACGGCCGGGGCGCAGGGCGCTCTCACCTTGTCACCCAGGCTGCATTTATCCTCTGAGCGGCAGTGCTGACAGCTGAACAGAAAGACCCCGTTCCGCTGCAGAGGGTGTGAGGTCCCAGCTGGTCGGTGGTCCGCTTCCTGAAACCTCCCACACCCAATCTCAGCTGCCAGCCCAGAGGACACAGAGGACGCCCCAGAGCAGCCACGAGTATAGGTCATAGCCTGCATCATTTTTATTTGCATCTGCATTCCTCAACAGGAATGTTGAATCTGCCAAAGAGAGGTTTGTTTCAATAAAAGGATAAAATGCAATAGACAAATCAAAAGCTTAGAAAGGAGGAAGAAGCAAAAACGCTGATAGCCGTAGGAGGGGTCCTCCTTAAGGCACTCAGTTTGGTTCTACGTTTCATGGTAGCATAAACAGCAGAGGGAGTATAGCAGGGTGTACCTTCTCTCTTGGTACAAAGCATTCTGAAAAGAGAGTCTAATGGTGAGTTCTCCAAGACAGCCGTCACGTGCTGTTGGGGCACCTCCCTGGGCACGGACGAGCCCCGTAGACCGTGGCAAGGCGGGCTCGCTGGCCTCGGGAGGGGGCCGCTCAGCCACCAGCCCTCTCGGAGACCCACGCGCTGTCCCAGGGGAGGTTCCCTGGGCCAGCTCCCGCCGTGGGTGTGCGTTCCATCAGGGTGTCCTGCACGGCGAGCAATACAACTCTTAAAGAGTTTGCCTTTCGAGGATGAAGTCAGTTGTTCTCAGAGAATGCTGGACTGACCACACCTGACAGCTCACGCTCCTGGGGAGGCCAGACCTGGTGCTTGGCAGGGAGGGCTCGGGGTCCCTGTTCACTCTGTTTCCTGCTGTGCCCGCAGGTGCTATCCCTGGAGGTCTGAGCATCGGGCCTCCAGCCAAGTCCTCCATCGACGACTCCTATGGCCGGTACGATTTAATCCAGAACAGTGAGTCACCAGCCAGTCCTCCGGTAGCTGTCCCCCATAGCTGGTCACGTGCCAAATCTGACAGTGATAAAATCTCAAATGGCTCCAGCATCAACTGGCCCCCAGGTAAGAGCAGGTACCACTTCGTGCAGCAGCAGGTCAGAACGCACTCCGCGCCCCAGGGGAGCAGTGAGGCCCCAGAAACCAGGCCCCAAGCGAAGGGTCCTGGGGTGACAGCCCCTTAGTGGTGGCTTCCTGGCTGGAAAGCCACAGGTCAGATCAGCGCTGCTGTGGCTGGCGCCGAGCGTTTTTCCGGGGCCCCTCCTTTCGGGGAGAGACGTGGTTGGGCGTGGTGTGGACTCTGTCTGCTCTCAAGTTTCCGGTCTCAGCCTACCAATCGGACTCTTATGTGGTGGCTACAGTGCTTGGTTCTAGTTTGTTCCAGAGGACTGCTGATTTACTAAAGAAAGCCTAAAATGTCCCTTTGGACTTAATTAGCAGATTATTAAAAGTTTGATTTATTTAGCAGATTATTAACATTTCCAGCCCTGGTTGGTGTGGCTCAGTGGACTGAGCGCAGGCTGTGAACCAAAGGGTCACCAGTTCGATCCCTGGCCAGGGCACATGCCTGGGTTGCGGGCCGGGTCCCTAGTAGGTTGTGCAAGAGGCAACCACACATTGATGTTTCTCTCTCCTTCCCTTCGCCTCTCTCTAAAAATAAATAAAATATTCTAAATAAATAAAATAAAATTTTTATAAATTGTCATGGAGCAACATGAAGGTGCCTAATACTCCTGCTTTGATCTTCACTTTGTTTGGAATTTTCCAGAATTTCATCCTGGAGTTCCTTGGAAAGGACTTCAAAACATAGATCCTGAGAATGACCCTGACGTCACTCCTGGAAGTGTCCCCACCGGGCCGACCATCAACACCACCATACAGGACGTCAACCGCTACCTCCTCAAGAGCGGAGGTGAGGGGGCCTGCCTGCGCTTGCATGGAAGCTCTGCCGTGCCCCGCGGAGCCCCGGGTGGCAGTGTGGGCTGCGAGCGGTGCGGCCGGAGACATGTGGTGGGCAGCTTCTCTCGCAGCACCGGACATGGCCGGTAGTGCTCGCGGTGCGGGTGGACGTGGGTCTGCCAGGCTTGTTCACGCAGCGTGTTGTACGAGCGGTATAAAGGCCACCCCGGCTTTTCCTGGGGGGCCCTGAGCTGGGGGGCGTGAGGCGTGCCAGGCGTGGGCCTGGGCTTCACCAGGGCATAGCTGCTGCCTCGTGCGCGGCAGGGACGGCGATGTCGCCGCCGTGGGTTGTCGGACGGGCGCTGTGAGCTGCTGCCGCCCAAGTGGATCTACTCGCCTCTCCCCCAACCACCTGCCTCCACACCGCACAGCTCTGCAGCCCGCGTGTGGGGGTCAGAGTCCTGGAGGCGGTACGTGCGGGGGACTGGCTGTCCCTTGCATTCGCCCCCGGGGAGGAAGGCCACCACAGCAGTCCCTGAGGTTAGCTCCCAGCGCCCGCCTGCCCACTTCCCACTTGGCTAAATGCAGTTTTCCTCTGACCATGGATATCACGAGTCTTTCCAGGAAGAGCTGCGAATGGCTTGTGAAGAACCTCAGAGGAATCTGAGTCTGAACTGTTAGAAAGGCCAGGACATAAAGAAATTGGGCGCGCGCACACGAGCAAGGTGTGCAGCCAATCCGTGTTACACGGAGGACGCACGTGTAAAGAGGGTTTATTGCTCGCAGGCGTCCTCACATACAGCTCAGTGTCCCGTCACAGCTTCCTTCCAGACTTCGAACCCACGGGAGAACGCTGCGCGGGTTGTTACCCGTTCCTGGGGGAGAAAGTCGTTTCCGTGTGTTTCGGCGTCTTATTTTAGAGGGAGGGCGTCGGCGTTGTCTCATTCCTGCTGATGTTTATTCCCTGGTACTTACAAAGGGGTGTGCTCCGAGGCCTTTGACACTCCCATGACCGTTTAGCTAGAGAGGAGGCGGAAGAGAACCATCCTCCCTGTATCTAAGGGAGATTTTTGGCATCTCCCTTTTTCTGATTAGCGACACATTTGCTAAGATTAGCACTTGTTTGTTGTGGGGTCACAGTGGACTCCGGTGACCAGGGTCGGAGAGCTGCCCTTGGAGTGTCTGTTGTCCTGGTCACTGAGGTGCTGTCTGGGGAGCGGTGACAGCAGCCCCTCTGCGGCCAGTCAGGCGAGCCCCCAGGTGTCTGCCTCCCAGCCGAGCCCTGGCCGCAGCAGGGACTGGGGCTGACGGTCATGGCCGGTTTTTGGGGGTTCTCCCAAAGAGGCTTAAACATGCCCCCCCCAGCCAGGTGCCAAGATGTCAAACTGCTCAGCCATCGGGGGGGCCGGGCCGCACCCAGTGCTGCAGGGTGACAGGGAGGGCACATCTCAGAGCCGTGTGAGATGACGGCGCGGGCGGGTTACGTCCCAGGGCCTGGCTCTGAACAGGGACTGAGATGCAGGGAAGCAGCACAAAGACACACGCCACACCCCTCAGGCTCCGGCCTTGACCTGTGTCCTCGCGGGTACATTGGTAGGTCAGCTCTGAGATCGAACTACAGGAATGCTCTGCTTGAGAGCAGACTTGCGTTTGGCACATTCAGCAGATTGGTTAAGTGTCAGCGACACGGACCAGGTTGACACTGGATGCAGGCGGGGGTTCGAGAGAGCGGTCCCATGGTTCTTGGGCGGAGGCGCTTTCCTGTGTGCCAGCAAGCCCGCTGGGGGGTCCCCACGCTCCGCACGGCTCCCCTCTGTCTCACGAACGCCTGTGCCCGTGTCCTCACCCTTCCAGGGAAACTGTCAGACATGAAATCGACGTGGTCCTCCGGCCCCGCCTCCCACACGCAAGCCTCCCTGTCTCACGAGCTGTGGAAGGTGCCCAGAAACACTCCTGCGCCCACGCGGCCCCCGCCGGGCCTCACCAACCCCAAGTCTTCCTCCACCTGGGGAGCCGGCCCCCTCGGCTGGACCAGCTCCTACTCCTCCGGTACGTGTCGCTTCTCGTGTCGACAGGCTAGGGGGAGGCGGCTCCATGTCCACTCTGCTTCCTCTCGACGGAGCGTGCCTGCCGCTCCTTGTGAGGACCCTGGACCTTCAGAGGGCTTACAGGGCCGAGGGGCCCTAGACTCTCAGGACACTGCCTGGGCCCAGCGCCAGCTGCCGATGTTCTGAGCATCAGCCCTGGGCGAGCAAACCCATGCAGGTCCGCTCTGAGCAGGCAGGTCCCAGCATCTCAGCACATGCTGGGTCACGTGGGGTCCTGGGGGAAGTCCTGTGAACCAGCACAGGGTCTCCGTGCCACTCCAAATGTGCTTCTGCATGACCCTTCCCTGGAGTATGCCAAATGCAGACCCCCCCCCAGGGCCAAGACTCCCGTCCTCACAGCACAGCTCTGCGGCCCCCCACAGGCGCCCTCTGCTGGCCGGCAGGGATGAAAGATGGGCGCAGGGCACCCAAGGCACTGAGGTGAACCATCCAGGCAGAGCAAAATGCCCATCCCCCCCTTCTGACTGTAGCCCCGTGCTTGGTCTCAGAAATAAGTCGCTACAGGTGGGGAGGCAGAGGGGGAGCCCCAGGGTCTGCGCAGTGGTGCTCCGTGCTGGCAGCTACCCACAGGGAGCTCACTGACCGACTTCTTCCTGGTCTGGGCCAGGTTCTGCTTGGAGCACCGACACCTCAGGAAGAACCAGCAGCTGGCTCGTTCTCCGCAACCTCACGCCCCAGGTACCGTGGGGGGGGGGGCGGCACCGTGACCTGCGAGGGCCCCCACCTGCCCCGGTGCACCGTCTCCTCATTGGGCACCCTCCCTCAGGGCCCAAAGAGGGCCTGGGCAGCAAGGAGAGGACATGCCCAGGGGCCTTTTAACCATGTGTCTGTGGAATTACTTTCACTCTTTTGAGGCTTGAAAACTATACCTTTGCAATCAGAGTTGCTCGCCTTTAACAGCACCCACCCACAAGTGATTTGGCCTACGCCCCCATCCCAGGCTGCAGGCCGCTGGGGACCGCACGCTCTGTGCGGCGCGCTCCAGTGCGGGGGCCAGATCGGGAGTGAGCTTGCTCCTTCTGGCTAACAGTCGTCGGACGTGACTGAAGTGTCCCGGGTTTTCAAACTGCATAGCCACAGGGCTGTAAAAAGTTATGAAGTCACGTGCACTAAGGCCTTTCAGAAAGGGACGTTTCCCAGCATTCAGTGCACCCCACCCCGCCCACGTTTTCCCTGGAGAGTGCGGTGGGCGGGGTCGCGGAAGCCCGTCACCGCCCTGTGCTTGCTCACTCAGATCGACGGCTCCACCCTGCGGACGCTGTGTTTGCAGCACGGGCCGCTCGTCACCTTCCACCTGAACCTGACTCAAGGCAACGCCGTGGTCCGCTACAGCTCCAAGGAGGAGGCCGCCAAGGCCCAGAAGTCCCTGCACATGTGCGTACCCCCGTGCCTCGCAGCCCGGGCTGCGGCCCCGGCAGGGTTGGGTCCGGGGTGCAGCGGGCGTGTCCTTGGGCTGCTGTGACCGAGGGCCTCCGCCAGACAGGCACTGTCCCTTGGTTCTGGAGCTGGGAGTCCGAAGCCTCAGCAGGGCCAGCTCCTTCTGAGGCCTCGCTCCTGGGCTTGCAGGCAGCCACCGTCCATGTGTCTGTGTCCTGACTTCCCCTTCCTATAAGGACACCAGTCAGAGTGGATCAGGGCACACCCTAATGTCCTCATTCTACCAGAATTCTCTCTTTCAAGACCACTCTCCAAATACAGCCACACGCAGCGGTATTGGGGGTCAGGGCTTCAGCACACGATTTGGAGGGGACACCATTCACCCTCAACTGCAGCCGAGTGGCCGTGGCCATGCCCTCCACTAGGGAAGGCCCCCGGAGAGTGGGTGTAGAGCCCAGCGATAGAAAGAAGGCACCCTCCCCCGCCCCCAGGTAACAGCCGCATGCGCCTGCTGGGCGGAGCAGTGGTCCTCACAGCCCCTCTTCCCCCCATTAAAGCACAGGGGTCTTTTAACTTTCCTTTAGTTTTTTTGTCTTTTTAGAGAGAGGGGAAGTGGGGGGAGAAAAAAAGGAGAGAAACATCAACATACAAGACAAACATCGATCAGTTGCTTTTCGCACACCCCCACCTGGGGACCTGACCTGCAGCTCAGGCGTGCACCCCAATTGGGAGTCAACCGGCGACTCTTCTGTGAGCAGGCTGGTGCTCAACCCACTGAGCCACAGCAGCCAGGGCTTAGGCCCGGGTTCGATAAGATGTGTGCAGCGACCTCCTCGGTGACGTCACGTGAGCTGCTGGCCCAGGATGCAAATGGCCCTGATCCGAAGCGATGCTCAAGTTTCTTGTGCATTTACACACTACCTTAGGGGCGTGTTGTCCACCGCACA
This sequence comes from Anoura caudifer, assembly GCA_004027475.1. Lineage (NCBI taxonomy): Eukaryota > Metazoa > Chordata > Mammalia > Chiroptera > Phyllostomidae > Anoura > Anoura caudifer. The sequence goes on from PVKU01006326.1 coordinate 43,908, forward strand.
CACTGTAGCCGCTGCGAGAGTCCAGAACAGGGCCAAGTGCGCTCTGGGCCAGACAGCAGCCGTGGTCAGCAGGGGCGAGGCCTGCTGGTTCTGGGGCCCTGTGGCGAGAACGAAGCCAGGGTGGCCGGCGCAGGCGGGGCAGGGCCACGCCCTCACACTGCCCCTGGCCAGAGCTTTTGCTGGTTTGTTTGGAGGTTTGGGGGAGATAAAATTGATGTGCAGCGTGTCGGTTTGATGCATCTCAGCCTCGCAGCGTGAGTGGTGCCTCCGCCGCACCACTTGGTCACTACGCGTCTCTTCTTCCTGGTGTGCAATTGAGGGTCTGCTCTCTGAACAGCCGCCCGGTGTCCAGTGCAGGGTGTTGAACTGCCGCCGCCCTCAGAGCTCACCCCCTCTGACCCCGCCCCCCAGTTCCCCCAGCCGCTCTCCTCCCCACTCCTGCGAGTTCAGCTGTTTCAGGCCCCGCGTGCCCGGTGCACCGTGCCGTGGTTCGCTCTCCGCCCGGCTCTCTCCCCAGGCATAATGCCCTGGAGATCCGCCAGGTCGCGCAGGTGGCAGGGTTTTCTCCTCTCCCGTGGCTGAATGATGGTCACATGCGTGCGCGTGTGTGTAAATCTTGTCCACTCTCCCCGTTCTCCGCCAGTGGGCGCGGAGGCTGTCCATTTTCCAGCCGGGTGGTGTGGGTTTTGCTGTTGAGTTACGTGAGGGCTCCGTACACGTTGGAGTCTACGCCCTTATTGAGTCCACAGTTTGCGAACACTTCTTCTCATTGCGCAGGCGGTCTTTTCATGTCCTCGGTGGTCCCCTTTGCTGCGCAGAAGCCTTTCGGCTTTAGGCAGGCCGCTCTTTGACTCGTGCTTTTGTTGCTAGCGCCGTGCGTGTCCTGTCCGAAAGGAGTGGTTGCCGAGATCGGTGTCAGGGAGCTGCTTCCTGCGTCTTCTTTTCGGAGTTTTACGGTTTCAGGTCTTAGGTTTAAGTCTGCAGTTCATGTGGAGGTGCTTTTTGCGAGTGGTGTAAGAGACCCAGCCTCATCTTAAGCATGCGCTCATCCGGTTCCCCAGCAGCGTTTATTGAAGAGACGCACGTCCCCGCTGGGTGTCCTTAGCGCCCCTGTCAGATTTCGGTTGGCTGTGCACGCGGGGCCTAGTTCTGGGCTCCCATGCCGCTGCGTTAGTATCTCTCTGCCAGCGCCCCCCGTTTTGGTCGCTGTGGTTCTGCCGTGGACTTTGAAATCGGACAGCGTGACACCTCCAGGTTTGTTCTGACCAGCATTGCTTCCGCTCTTTAGGGTCTTATGTGATTCCACGAGTTTAGGGTTGTTTTTGCTGTGTCTGTGAGGGAACCGTTGGGATTTTGATTGGTTTTCCTTGGCTCTACAGAGGGCTTTGGATTGTGTGGGCATTTTAACAGTTTTAATTCTTCCGACCCTTGAACATGGGGTATCTTTCCATTTGTACCTTCAGTACCTTTCACTTGCTTGGTTAAATTTATTCCTAAGTATTTCATTGCTTTTATGCTGCTATGAATGGGATTTTTTTTCAGACTGTCTTTGTTAGTATCTAGAAATCCGTAGGTTGATTTTATATCCTGCTGCTTTACTGGCTTCATTGATTAGCTCCAATAGTCTTTTGGCCGAGTCTTTAGGATTTACTTTATAGAAGGTCGTGCCATCTGCATGTGATGACAGTTCCACTTGTTCCCGGTTTGGATGGCTCCTGTTTCTTTCCCCGGCCTGCTTGCTCCAAGACCCCCGGCACGGTGCTGAATAGCGGTGGTGAGAGGGCACCCTCTCTAGTTTCCGGCCTTCGAGGGACAGCTTTCAGCCTCTCACCGTGGAGCGTGTCCGCTGCGGGCTTGTCGTGTGGCCCTTGTTACGATGAGGCGCATCCCGCTCCCGTCTGTGCCCTGCCTGTTGAGTGTGTTTACCGTAAGGGGTTGTGTTTTGTCGAAAGCTGTTTCTGAATCTATTGTGATGATGATGTGCTTTGGATCTTTCATTCTATAATGCGATTCTTCACATTTATTGGTTTGCAGATGTTGAACCACCCGCATCCCAGGGATAAATCCCACTTGGTCAAGGTGTAGGATTCTTTTACTGTGCTACCGGATTTGGTTTGCTAATATTTTGTTGAGAATTCTTGTATCTGGCTGAGTTCTGGTCAAGATGGAGGCGTAGGTAAGCATGCTTTGCCTCCTCGTACAACTACAGAAAAAATTACAACCAGACCCCAAAACGAAGAATGCCCAGAAGCGTCAGAAAATCAAGCTGTGTGAAAGTCTGGCAGCCAAGGATTTGAAGAAGCCGCGTTCATCCAGACGGGTAGGAGGTGCAGAGACCTGGTGTAGCGCGGAGATCCGCGGACCGGGCCATCACACACTCGCGTGTGCGGGATGAAAATCAGGAGCAAAGGACCCCACACCTAGGCCAGACCACACGGTCCAGGGTTCCAGCACCAGGAAGATAAATCCCCATGGCTTCTGGCTGTAAAAACCAGTGGGGGTTGGGGTGGCAGGAGACCCCACTTAAAGGGCCCACATGGACTCAGAACTTACGCAGACTCCCCCATCTGGGATTCAGCACCAGGGCAACCGCTGGAAGGGCACCAGTCGCATTTGGGGCGGGAGTGGAATGCCTGGAGATGGGGGAGTGCCGGGCAAACCCCCAGAAACCAGGCAGGAATGTTGTTCCCTCTCTGACCCTCCCCCCACTCAGAGCCTAAAGCATTGACGCAGACTGCCCACCCTGGTGATTACCTAAGGCTCCGCCCCACACAGTTTACAGGGGCCCTTTCTGTAATAGGCCACGCTACTAAGACAGGGAACCAAAGCAGCTCTACCTAATGCACAGAAACAAACACAGGGAGGCTGCCAAATTGAGAAGCCAAGGAAATATGGCCCAGATGAAGGAACAGATTGAAACTCCAGAAAAAGAACGAAACAGAGATAGCCAGCCTATCGGATGCAGAGTTCAAAACACTGGTGACCAGGATGCTCAGAGAACTCACTGAGCACGGCAACAGCACAACGAAAGTCCCAGGCAGAAGCGAGGGTCACACTAAGTGAAGCAAAGAAAAACCTACGGGGAACCAGCGATGGAGGGGATGAAAGTGAGAGTCAAGTCGACGATCTGGAACATGAGGGAGAAATAAGCATTCAACCACAACAGCAAAAAGAGAAAAGAATTCAAAAAAAAAACAAGGACAGTACAGGAAGCCTCCGGGACACCTCCAAACGTGCCAACACCCCAGTCGTACGGATGCCAACAGGAGAAGAGGAAGGGCAGGAAACTGAAAAATTGGTTGAAAAACAAAGAAAGCTTCCCTAATTTGGTGACGGAAATAGACATACATGTCCAGGAAGCACAGAGAGTTGCAGAGAGGGACTCAAAAGAGACCCACACCAACACACATCACAATTAAAATGCCAAAGTTTAAAGATAAAGAATCTTAAAAGCAGCAAGAGGAAAGAAGAGAGTCACCTACAAAGGAGTTCCCATCAGACTCTCAGCTGGTTTCTCAAAAGAGACCTTGCAGGCGAGAAGGGGCTGGCAAGAAGTATTCAGAGTGATGAAAGGCAAGGACCTGCTGGGTCCCGCAAAGCTCTCATTCAGAGTGGAAGGGCAGGTCAGGTGCTTCCCAGACAAGGGGAAGCTAAAGGACTTCATCATCTCCAAGCCCTTATTACATGAAATGTTAAAGGGACTTATTTAAGAAAAAGAAGATCAAAACTATGAACATTAAAATGGCAACACATTCACAGCTACCAACAACTGAAACTAAAAAACAAACTAAGCAGCCACCCAGAACGGGGACAGAATTGTAGATACGGAGATCATTTGGAGGGTTATCTGCTGGGAGGGGAGAATGGGGGGAAGGTGCAGAGATTAGGAAGCATAATTGGTAGGAACAAGAGACGGGGAGGTTAAGAACAGCGTAGGAAATGCAGAAGCCAGAGAATTTATATGCACAACCCATGGACGTGACTAAGGGGGGAATGGCTGGAGGAATGGGGGTACCGGTCAGAGGGGGACAAAGGAAAAATGGGGACAACTGTAATAGCATAATTAATAAAGTATGTTTAGGAAAGAAACTTTCTACATCTGTGTTCAGTCGCCAGGGATGTTTGCCCGCAGTCTGCCCCCAGTGCCCGGTCTCCTTCCGTGTCGGGACGGCACCGGCCCCGCGGAACGAGCTTGGGAGGGCTGCCTCCTGGTTGGTTTTTGGAAGAGTTTGAAGAGGATGGGTTTTAATTCTCCTTAATCCCCCAGTGCAACCATCCGGTCCTGGGCTCTTCGGTAGCAGTTCAGTCTCCTTAGTCGTCGTTGGTCTGTTTGGATTTTCCGTTCGCCCCGACGCGGTCGTGGTGGGTCACGTGTTTCTAGGAATGTGCCCGTTTGCCCCGGGCTTTCCAGTTCGTTGGCACGCAGCATCCCTGCGGTCCCTCGGGCCTGCGTGTCTCTGCGGTGTCAGCTGCAGTGTCCCCTCTTTCATCTCTGTTCTCACTTGTCTCAGTCTTTTCTCTTTCTGGTGAGTCTAGCTACAGGTTTGTCAGCGTTGCTTCTTTTGAGGAAACCAGCTCTCAGTTTTGTTGCTCTTCCGCTCTTTCAGGTGCGTTCTGGGGAACACTACCATCTTGGCCGAGTTTGCTGGCGAAGAAGAGGTGAATCGCTTCTTGGCCCAGGGCCAAGCGCTGCCGCCCACCTCCAGCTGGCAGTCCAGCACCGGGACCGGCCAGGCGAGGCTGGGCGCCGCGGGCAGCTCCCACGGCCTGGTGCGGAGCGACGCCGGCCACTGGAGCACCCCGTGCCTGGCGGGCAAAGGGAGCAGCGACCTGCTGTGGGGCGGGGCTCCCCAGTACTCCAGCAGCCTGTGGGGCCCGCCCAGCGGCGAGGACGGCAGGGTCATCGGAAGCCCCACCCCGCTGAACACTCTGCTTCCCGGCGACCTCCTCAGCGGGGAGTCCATCTAGGACCGCGAGGGCCCTGCGGGCGCCACAATCATCAGCACCAGGAAGGAGCGCTGACCCTTTCCGGGCCGGGCGTCGCGGAGGACCCCGCTCGAGCCGAGCAGCCCGGCAGCCCTTTCAAGTACCTCTGTCCCGTACTGAAGACGGACCTGGGCGCGGCCCTTGCGAACTGTCCCCGAGGCAGTGCGGGCTGCGCCTGGTCAGCGTCCCTCGCTAATGACAGGACGTTCCTCATAGCTTTTCATTCTGTGTTGTCTCACGTTCGTGTGGCGTGTGGTCATTTTGATTTTTTAAGTATAAAAGCTGCTTAGAGTAGTTCTATCATGAAGGGCACTTTTCAGACTGCGGGCTGGAAAGGGCGGTTTTACCACGGGGGGAGGGGGCCGAGGAAGCCTGTTTAAAGCGAGCCTGTGACGATTATGCACATTACCAGCGGCGGGCGGCCGCCGGGCCGGGCGGAAGGAACGGTCTGTGGTCTGTCCTCTGTCCCCACGGGTCCGCCCATGCACATTACCCTTGTCTCATTACTTTCTCACGTCATCGTTTTTATCCCAAAAAATATTTTTTAAAAGTTTAAAAAAAAAAAGACATATCAAACATGCAAATACTTGAATCCAGCAGGCCATACGAAATGTGAACACTCTCTAAGTCCAATCCCACACTTCCAGGTCGGCATCGGTGCGCAGGCACAGGCTCCAGGAGAGATTTCTACGTTCACAGCCTACGTGTGCGTGCGCGCGTCCAAGCAAGCGAGTGCGTGCGCGCGCGCGCACTTCCGTGTCCGTGCGTCCGGCGTGTGAGGGCCCTGCCGCGGGCCTCCCCTCTGCCCCGTGTACGCTTTCCCCTGCGCGTCGGTCAGACGTCTGTCGTTACTAGCTTCTAACTTTGCACTGAGTGTCCCCGCCCTTCCGCCGGCTGCTCCGCCGGACGAGGACTCGCAGGACAGGGCCGGCGGCAGTTCACGTGTAAATGTTTACTCAAGGACTCTGTTATCGCGTCTGAAACTTACAGTGTGTATCTCTGGAGAAATAATATGTGTACCTACCTTTAGCAGCTTTTTATTGCGGACTAATGCAAGAAAACTATTACCAGAGTATTGCACCATTTTTCCACTTGGAATATAAAGTTAAAGAGAAGAACTGTTGTTGAACCGTGGCCATGGGTACTTGTGGAGGGTGCATGGTTCCGCGGGAGGAGCGGGAGCGAGCACTTGGACGTGGGTCGTGACTGCTTTCGGAGGGGCCCGTGGTGGGGGCTCCCGCCTGTTTACAGACCTTTTTTCTCCTTCAGACTTTAAAATAAAAAATTTTAAAAAGGAATTTTAAAAAAAAGAAAAAAAAAAGACTTCCGTCGTAAAGAAACCTATTTTCGGAACGCAGATACGCTACTTCAGAGCTCTGGGATCGACCAGTGTTGTCCCCCCGCCGGCCACGGTCGAGGACTCCGTCGGCCGCCCCCTGCGCCCCGGCGACGAGGCGTCGTGGTCACTGTCTTGCACACGCGGAAGCGCTCTCAGGAAAGCCAGGGTTCCCGGGGGGCGGCTCCACACCATTTCATGTATTTTGTACCCCACTCCTAGCACTGAAGATGTTATTAAAAAACAAACAAAAAAAGAAATAAAAAAAGAAAAAAGAGGAAAAAAACACAAAGAAGCAAAGTACCTAATCTCTAATGTGTAGCAGTTACATATTTACCAAATAATGGACTCAAAAGAAATAGATGTTTGAAGAGTGCTTTATATATTAAAAATTGCTTTATGTTTTAAAAAAAGAATCAATGTTTTGATTGTTTTGCAAGAAAGAAAGACAATGGAGTAACATACCCTCAGTATGTTTTAAAAAAATATATATGAACTTTGTGCTCCCTGCCTGCTCGATCAGGAAACTTGTGCATTACATTTTTTTTAATTCGCTTTTTAATGGTTTTATCAAAACAAAACAGAAAAAAAAAACAAAAAATAAGAAGAAGAAGAAGGCCCTGCAGAACTGCGGGTCCCCAGAAGCTGGTTTTCTAGAGGATCACGAACTATGCACACCTGGGTTCCAGGCCTGTCCTCAAGTTCAGTAGTGTGTTTAGCTACACAGCCCTTCCTCGGAGTAACCGCATCTCATTGCCATGGCACGCATGCTCTGTATTTGGTGTGTGCACACCTGCCGATGTATATCAGATGTGCGTGCGTGCGTGTGTGTGCGCGCAACACGCAGCTCCCCAGGCCACCATCGGTAGCATTGAGTTGTAGAGAAACTGACATTTGGAAATTGGGGATGGGAATAAAGAATCTGTTTGTTTTTGTTTTTTTTGTTGGTTTTTTTTTTTTTTTTTTTTTTTTTTTTTTTTTTTTTTTTTTTTTTTTTTTTTTTTTTTTTTTTTTTTTTTTTTTTTTTTTTTTTGTTTTGGGGGTTTGGTTTTGGTTTTGGTTTTTTTGACCTCTCATTTTGAATGGAAGATTTCTAACTCTGAGATTAAGAAACAAGTTTGTGGCTTTTAATGTTTTTCCTCCTAGAATGTGATTGTTGAAGAACACGCACCGAAAGTTGCTTTCAAAAGTACAACGCTTTGTTGAATCTTAATAAATTGCAATTTTTTTCTTGGCTGTTGAAATAAATGTGTTTTTTTCTTTTTCCAAAGGCATATGTCACTGATTCTCACTGTGTCTGTATTGAGAGAATGTAGACCTGCTGAGTGTAACAAACCCCCGTCTCTGACGGCACCCTTGCCGTTTGTAGCTGTAGCGGAACCCCTCAAACCCCTCGTTTCGGTCGCCTGACTTGTAACTTTACTGCTTGCATGGTGGTTTGGCAGCGAACACTGAAGTCTCGTTCCTAATCGCCAAGAGGTGCCGCAGGGTGTCTGAGCTCTGGCCCCAGCTGATGACCACCGCTTCTGTGGGACTGCCCCCCCGAACAGCGGCCCCTGACGCAGGCCTGGCCTCCACGACAGCCCCCCACCGTGGTCGTGAAGACCGGAAGCACCCCCTAGCGGACTGTCTGCAGCCGAGGGCCCCACTGAGCGCTGCTGCTCACGCTCACCCACGACCCCAGCCCGGGCGTCAGAAACCCGGGGCACAGGAGAGCGCGGTGACGGTCCTTTGTGTTCCCTAGACATCCGCACCGTCCCCACGGTGTTGCAGGTGGTGTTTCGGACTCAGAACGCTTCGGTTCTCCCAGGCTCACCCGGAACGCTGAGGACCAGGAGCTGAGGTCCAGGGCTGGGCTTCTGCTCCATCAGGACTACAAAGCCGGCCTCCGGAAGACCACCCACACCGGCCTGGCGGCTCCTTGCTCAGAGATCAGCAGACCAGTGCCTCTTGACCCTGCTCCTGTGCGTGAGTCCTCGTTTCATCAAGAATAGAGGACCTGGCCGCCCCTCGGGAGCGGCGGCAAGCCCCTGGCTCTGTAGAAAGTTGCGAAGGAAAGCACTGAGTGGGTTGTGATCGGGAGAGCAAGCGAAAGGCCAGAGAAGGGGCGACCAAGGCCGGACGATGCGCCTGACCATCTGAACCAGCGCCCGGCTCCGGGAAACCAGCTTCACCAGGGAGGTGGCATCGGCCCTGGGCCTAGGAGGCCGGGTGGGGTTTTGACTGACTGGGAAAGGCAAGGGGGTCGAAAAAATGACGGGTTCAGGCCAGCGTTTTCCAATCGCTCTGGCAGCGTGGTGCAGAATGGCAGGGCGGGGAGCGGGGTGCTCCCTGGTGGCAGGGTGGGTGCATAGCAAGTCCTGTTCCCCAGGGAGGCAGAAAGGACAGGTGATTCCAGGGACACGAGAGACACCCTTGGAGCTGCTGAGGAGCCAAGCTCGCGTTTGCCAAAAAGGCGGAGACCCCGAGGCACTTAAGGAAGAATCTTCACAGGAATGCCACGCTCAGGACGGATCGCAGACGCCAACACAGGGCTCCTGGCGGAAGCATAGTTAACCAAACAGCTTTGCCCATCGGGTCCTCGGCAGAAGCGCTGTTGCCAGGCTCCGCTTGTGCGCAGCTGCCCCCGAACGGCAGCCCATGTGGCCGGCGCCCGGGCCTTGGGAAAAGAGGCAGCCGCGGCCCACGGTGTTGGCTCGGGCTGGACGCGGCGGAGCAGTGCTTCTCCCCGTGCTCGGGCCATTTGGGTGTTTTCTAGACCCCAGGCCGGTGCAGCCAGCATCCCCAGGGTGGGCCCACGGCCCCAGGGCTCTTCTGTCTCCCTCCTCGGTTCCACCGGGCAGCCAAGGGTGAGGAGCAGGCAGGGTCCTGTCACCAGGCTGAAACAGCTGTCAACCTCCCCACACCAGAACGCCGGTCCCCTGGAGTTCACTCGGTCTCATTTGGCAAGTACAGCAAGCTCTCGGGTTTGGTTCTTGTAGCAAAACTTCGCCGTGCATGCTGCTGAGCTCTGTGTGGGGGCTGTGGCCGGTGCTCCTCCAGCTCCTAAGGGTCAGAGCCCAGGCCCAGGGGCCACTCGGCCATCCTGCAGTCAGGCCCACACGGGCTGCCTCCCCCGCATGTGTCAGGGGCAGCCACACCAGGAGTCCCTGTGGCCCGGCGGTGGAGGGCCGCTCGCACTGCAGATGTGGGCCGACGCCGCAGCCCCAAGGCCGAACTCCTCCGGAGGACTCAGTTTTGCTCCCAGTCTCTCAGGTGATTGGGTGAGGCCCACCCCGTCAGGAGAGGTCGTCTCCTTAAAGTCACTCAAGCGTGTCTGCAAAGTCCCTGCACGGTAGCGCCGGAGGAAGTAGCTGGCATCGCTTCCCGGGCAGGCCTGTCCCTGTCTGTCCCAAGTAGCTCGTCCTGACCTCAGGGTGGCCGTGAGGCAGCTCCGTTGGCTGTGACTGACAGTGACGCCACATCAGCCTGGAAGTGGTTACCTGGTGTCTGGCCAGGTTTGGCCCAGAGACCTGAGGTCGGCCGCGCTCTCTCCGGACCCCCAGCGGCACTTGTGTGCAGAGCCACTGCCCGACTGGTGCCCGCTGCTTGCAGGGGTCCCTAAGCACCACCTGGCTGGGATCGGCCACACGCCCAGGATCCTGACGGGTCAGGCACACCGAGGGTGCCGTCCGCTGCCTGCAGAAGGCGGGCTGACGCTGGGTGAGCCTCAGGCTGCATTGACACCCAGCATGTGCCTGGACACGTGCCGGACATGGAACACCTCCAGGGGACTGTGTTGAGAAGGCCTGTCCTGGGCCTGCCAGTGGTGTGGCGCCTCACTGTGGGGCCTGGCACCGCCCGGCCCCTTCCCCACCCAGGGCCTCTGCCCCAGCCCCTGCAGCCGTGGGAACCTGCAGCTGTGACCCCTGGGCACACGGCATGCCACAGGCTCCTCAGTCAGCCTGGTGGGACCTGCGTCCACCCCTCCTGCCCCAGCCTGGGCCCAGGCTGCTGCTCTGCCTGGCCCACACCTCTCCCCACAGCTCATTTGCAACTGAAATGTCACCCCCAGCCCCTCCCTAAATGTGCCTCCACCCCAATAACCATGAAAGCTTCCTCGCTGCTGGCTCTGCCACCCTGGACAGGCACACCCCCACGGTGGTTCCTTCAGGCTTGGGTCACCAGCTAGGCTCTGGCTGATGGGGTGGCATTGGAGCTGGGGTATATCGGTCCTGCCATCTGGATCTTGGCCAGCAGAGGGCGCCCTGTGCTGAGCACTGGAGCCTGGTCTATCGTATTGAACCAACCCGGCACGTGGAGACACCCCACAGAGAACCTGGGCGCTGGATGAGGCCACCATGGGCCCTCCTTGGCAAGAGGAGCCTCAAAGAGCCAGGAGGGGAAGGAGTTGAAGGGGCCACCCATGGTCCCTAGGGCAGTGGGAGGCGGGCTGCGCACACCTGGGCACACCTGAGCAGCCACGAGCACAGGCTCCCATAAGATGAGCCCATTTTGCAAAATGTTTAATCAGAATGGAGTACCAGCCAGGGTGGGGTCCCCTGGGGGCGCCCCAGCCCCACTGCCAACTCTCCAGGTCCAGCCTTGGACAGGCTGCAGGGTGCCGTCACCTGCCCTGTCGTGTCCCAGCATCGTCACCGGAGGGGCCAGCACAGTCTCAAGCTGGCATCTGCGTCCGCAGAGCCGTGGGCACCGAGCCGTGGGCACCGAGCCGAGCCCATGAGCAGAGGCAGGGCTGCCGGGCTCCGCGCTGTCCTACCAGGGGTCCCGGTCATCTGCATCTGGGACCGGGGGCGCCGCAGCCACCTGGGTCCTACCAGCCCTGCCAGAAAGGGAAGTCAGCCGGTGGCTGCTGAGGCCCCCAGGCCCTGGCCGAGGCAGGACACCCAGAGCATCCTCCTGAGAGGACAGGACGCTGGTCCCACAGACCCGAGCCCCGCCCCCTGGCCGGGTCTGTCTGTCCAGGCAGCAGGAAGGGGGCCAAACTCCTCTCCCTTTCCCTGGGCCTAACCACAAGTGACTGGGATGAAGGGTGAGAGGCAGGGCTCCCTCCTGCAGGCCCAGGGCGACCCAGGCTGAACCTCAGCATTTCGGGTGCAGCCCCCGGGGAGAACAGGGGCCAGGGCCCTGCAGAGGGCCACCTCGGCTGCCCTTGACTTACAGCAAAGGGGCGGGGGTGGAGGGGAAGAAGAGGCAAAGGGCATGAGAGGCCCAGCTCCACCCTTCCCCCTGCACGCCAGCTGCTCTTTCACTTCTGTTTTTCCCTTTCTCACCAAACTTGACCATCTTCCTCCTCCCCCTTGGGCCCCACTCACCTGGTGAGGAAAGTGGGGAAGGCGAGGCTGAGGGCCATCCAGGCAGCCAGCAGCCACTGCCCGCCCACCCGACGCCGCAGGGGGAGACGCCCAGCGCCGCAGCTGCTTGTCCCTCTTCCCCCACCTACCCTCAAACATGGAGTGGCCCCGACCTGCCCAAAGCCCCTCACCTGCTCCTCTCCTTCCTCTCGCAGACGGAGTGAAGCTTGTTGATCAAGAAGATTTTGTCCTCCCCCTCCTAGCAACGCCAGAACACGACAGGTAAGAGATCAGAAAAGCTGTCCTCGGACCCTGAAGTGCCCCGTCCCAGACCGCCCCTGGGGACACTCCAGGGCGTGTGCAGCATCACAGGGGAGAGCCGTTTGAAGAAGGGGAAGGAGGCACCAACCCAAGGACAACCTAGCGCCAGGCAGTGGGCATATGTGCGGGTCTAGGCTTCCCGGTGGCCAAGGTGAAAAGGGAAAGGGGGCAGCTGCCCAGTGAGGGTCCAGAGCCGGCCTGACTTAATTTAAAACTGCACCCCCCCCCCATGCCAACGCTGCCTGTGCAGGTCTGTCCTCCCTGACCTCTGGGTCACGTGTGTAATGGGGGATGAATGTCTGAGTCAAGGGGCTTGTGTAAGTTCCTGCTGTCCCGCTAACCAATTGCTGCAAACTCCTAGCAGCTGAAAACGGCACAAGTCCACCCCCCTTCGTTCTGGAGGTCAGGAGTCCAAAACGGGCCTCACTGGGTTCGGACCGAGGTGTCAGCGGGGCTGGGTCCCCCTCGAAGCCCCAGGGCAGGACTCTGGCCCTCCACCTCCCCAAGGCGGCTGCACCCCTTGGCCCACGGCCTCCCAGCTGCAAAGCCAGCGACGGCCAGCCAGGCTTGGGGGCCGGCGTGGGAGAACCCGGGGCTCTTCATAGCTGAATACGAGCAGCAGAGGCCTGCTGTCCCCCGGAGCAGCCAGCCCAGACCCGGCAGGAGGGGCGGGGGTGAAAGGCCATGGTCCTGCTTCACGTGAGCCTGGCGACGCACCGGCCAGGGACTGGGCAGGGAGGGCGGGCCTGCCGGGGCTGCCGGGGCAGGGGCTTCCCCGCTTCCTGGCCCACCTGCCTCTCCCTCGTCCGTGCCAAACTGCCCCGTGCTTAGTGAGGATGGGTTGATCCTCACCCACTTTTAACCATTTGCAAGATGGGAGTGCTGAACAGGGTCTGGGTTTCAGCCTGGGTCCCTGGGCGGTCCCAAAACCACTTCCAGGGTCTCAGAAATCCTCATAGCAACTGTCCGCACCCGCACAGGGCCCCACCCTAAAATGCCGCGTTTCTCCCGTGCAGCCAGCTGGAGTCAGGTGCTCTCAGGGCCCAGGGACCCGGCTGGCTGCCTCGGGTCCACCTGTCCGCTTAATGCAAACTCCGTTATGTTAAATGGCATCATCTGTCTGGCAAACAAATCCTTTCAACGGCCCAGGTGGGGGGCCTTGGGGCGAGCTCACGGGTGGCCCCTGGGTGGGGGCAGTGAGGGGGGCACTCGCATTGCTGATCTGCTCCTTGAGGAGGCCGATGACCTTCCTCTGGCCCTTCACCACCTGGATGTTGAGGTAGATCATGGCCCTGTGGGAACGGGCGGAGAGACAGCCGGCGATCAGGCTGGACCCCTGCAGGAGCCGGGGGAGGGGACCTCGGGGTGGGGGCCCTCCTCCTGCCCGCACTCACAGCAGCAGGGCCGACACCAGGTAGACGGGGAAGGTGTTTTCCACCAGGTACCGATGGACCCAGGGCAGCCAGGAGACCCTGGGGCCTGCCCTCTCCAGGTGGTGCACCCACACTTTGCCGGCCTCATACATGGTGTCCAGGGTCCGGAAGGGCCCGCAGAGGCTCGAGGGCTTCACCCTGCGGGGCGAGGGTGGCCTGAGCCGCCGGCCAGGCAAAGGCAGCCTCCCCTCACCCCAAACCGTGACTACCAGCCGTGGCCCGCGGGCTCTCCAGGCTGCACCTCCCCACACCCTGGGGGCTCCCCACCGGCCTGAGGCCAGCGCCCACTCACTGCCAGATGGCGTAGCAGAGGAAGACGGCGGCGCCCAGGAAGGAGGGGAAGCAGAGCAGCGAGATGAAGATGGTGCTCATGTGAGACGCCAGCCAGGGCCTGCGGGGCGCCTGGCAGTTGGCCATCAGGCTCGTCTGGGGACAAAGGCTGAGCTCTGCCACCGCCCGGCCACACTGCCTCCCCCAGGACCCCCTGAGCGAGACCCCGGGACAGGGCGGGACCACAGAGAGACAAACACACTCGACTGCAGCCCGAGGGTCAGGAGGCACCAGCCACACCCCCGGTGGACAGAGGGGGGACCCAGGCTCATGGGGCTGGCCTGTCTGGGGTCACTCATGTGCGGAGGGCTGCCACTAACAGCCACCTCCAGGGACCCAAGGTCTCTGCTGGGCCAGCGCTTTATACATGCCATCTCCAGCCATCCCCTCGGGGCGCTGTCCCCACCCCCACCCCCCACCCCCGTGCAGATAAAGAAATGGAGGGCCAGGGAGAATGGCCTGGTTCTCATCACCAAGCACCCCTGCCTGAGGACACAGGACCAAGGCTGCTTCCCATGGCCGGTGGGCCTGGAGCTCAGAGCATCCCCCAGCTCCTTGGCCCTAAGCCAGGCACACGGCACCCAGTCATGACCATGGATGGGGGGAGGGGGGGCGCTGCCCAGCCTGCCAAAGGCAGGGATGCTGGGGGAGGGGCCATGGCGATGACCCCGGAGGGTGGCCCCAGCTGCCAGCCCCGTACCACGTGGGTCAGGGGCATGGTCCCAAGTCCCAGAGCTCTGAGGCTGACGGCAAGCAGCCCGCCCTGGCCGCCCCGCTCCTGTGGGCTGCCCCCCACCTCCCCCCCCACCAGGCCCTGACAGCACCTGTACCTTCTTCACATAGAAGAGCAGCAACAGTTTGATGGCCTGCACGGCGGGCAGCAAGGGCGAGAAGAGGACCCCCAGCCTGGGGAGGGGGAGGCGCAGCTGCGGGCGGGGACAGACTGCCCCACGCCCTCCCCTCCCCGCCCAGACCGGAAAGGATGCAGCACAGGGGCCGCAGACTGGGTGCCCCGGGAGGGGAGGGGTCAGGGCCCACGCCACCCCGGGATCCCAGGGCTGGGCCTTGCTGTGGTCCCGAAGGCAAAGGGGCGCAGCCTCCCCCCCGGGAGGTGGCGGGAGGCGTTTGGAAGATGCTCACCAGGTCAGGGTCTGCCCGTAAATGAGCTCCAGGACGTTCCGGGCAATGTCGAACTCGGGCTTCCCCCTCCCGAGCTTCTTCTCAGAGATGAGCCTGCGGCGGAGGAGCTGAAGGGTCACCCAGTGGGGCCAGTCCCGGAGACCAACCCTGTCCCTACCCCTGGAAGGCAAGGCAGCCGGAGGGCGACCTGCACACCACGCTAAGGTCCCTGCCCGCCCCACTCCGGCGCCCAGCCCATGTCAAGGGGACACGGCACCTTGGGGACCCTGCCCTGAGGGGCTCCAAGCCCCCGCTGGCTTCATCTCGGTCCTTTCTCTAAGTACGAACAGATATCCTCAGGCACAAACACGCCCAACAGGCGTCACGCCTTGCACGTCTGTGTTATCCCCACATTTACATCTTCTCCAAGAAAACACGAAAAGGAGGAAAGAGCGAGCGCCTGCCCCACGGCCGGCGAAGCACTTTGAAACGTCCGCCCCTCCCTGCCCTTCCGCTGCGCGCCCCGTGGTGGGCCTGTTCTCCTTCCCGACCCAAAAACCGGTTACACCCCACCCGTGTTTTTCCCAGGTTAACGATCTTTTCCGAACGCTGTCCTGGGCGGCGTCGTTCGGCCCTCGGCGGGGAGGTCAGGGGCCAGAGAACCTCCCAGGGGGCCCCGCCCTGCCGCGCAGGTGAGGATGCGCGCCCGGGGGCGGGGCCCAGGGGCCTGGGGGCGGGGCCCAGGGGCCCGGGGGCGGGGCCTCTCACCTCCACACCAGCTCCCCGAGGAGCGTGTCCAGCAGCGTGAAGAGGAAGTCTGTCACCACGAGGCGGTACAGCTCTTGGCCCACGAAGTTCTCCCAACACTGCAAGCGACGGGCTCAGCCCTGGGACCCCAGGCGTCCCCGCCCGCCCAGCCCACCTGGGGCCTCCAGCCCGGGGAGGGCTGGGAAGCCACCCGCCGCACCCACCCCTCCCCCGGACCAGCGCAGCCCCTCCCTCCCCCAGCGCGCCCAGACCCCCGCTCACCTGGTCCTTCAGGGCGCCCACCCTGCGGCCCAGCCAGTGGTAGCAGAGAATCCCCAAGACGACCATCTTGAGAATGAGGTTCCTGCGGAGGACGAGGGGCCCGCAGGCTGAAGGAGGGGTGCCTGGCGGGCAGAGGGCGCACCCCGGGAAGCCCCGCCTGCCCCACCTGGCCACTCACCTGCAGATGGCCACGTACACCTCCATCACCGGGGAGTCCTGCCGCTCCAGGACCGCCAGCCCGCGGTACAGGTAGGGCGCCGCCAGGTTGAGGAGGCCGACCACGAAGGGCAGGCCCAGCAGCGACCCCTCTCCCTCGGCAGACACTGGGCTCTGCGGGGGCAGAGGGAGGGGCGGTGGTCACCGCGGGCGCCCCATCCAGGGGCAGGGGCCGGGTCCCCCGGTGGCCCCGGGGGTGGGGGCTGTGGGGCGGGGTCCCGAAGCGGAAGGAGGGGGTGGAACTGGCAAGCTGCAGTTCTCCCGATACAGCTACCCTGGGCCTCCTGTTGAAACCACACAGGAAGGGGGGTGGGTCGCAGGCGTCAGAAAAAGAAAAGGCAGACCAGCAGACGAGAAAACAAAAGGGAAGAAAATAAGAAAGAGCGTGAGGAGGGCGAGGAGAGAAAGGAGGCCCAGAGGGAGGGGGGCCCCGGCTCCCAGGAGGGGGGATGCGTGGATTCTGGTCGCTGGGGACGGGGTCCAAAGCAGCGGGACTCTGGTCCAACGGCCAGAGCCCCCCGGGGCCCACCCGCCCTGTCCCTTCACCTTGATCGTGAACTCGGAGAAGGCATACACAGCCACGGTGCACCCGAACGTGGTCCCCAGGCACAGCAGCCACACCAGGGCCAGCACAGCCACCCGGCGCAACCGCCCACACACGCTCCTGGGGACCCGCTGCAGCTGCCACTCAGCCAGCAGCTCCTGCAGGATGGCAAGATGGCACCCAGCTGGACACAGAGGGACGCTCAGGAATGTGTAGATGTGCAGGGGGGTTAGAGGGGCCGAGGGGCCCCTTCCGCCCCCCAAACCACCACCGCTTGCCCCTCCCCCAGCTCTGAGGCCCCGTCTCCAGGCAGAGAGCACAGAACTCAGACCCAAGGCTGAGCCCTGGCCTCGGTCCCCACCCACCCTGTGGGTCACCCTGCCTCCCCACCCCAGGGCTCCTGCTGCATCCTGAGGCCAACCCCACCCTCTCCCACCTCCTGAGCCTCCCTGCTGCTCCGGAGGCGGGGCCCCCATGGAAGCCCCCAACGCCGGTCCTGCAGCACAGCCCCAGAAAGGCAGCGGGGTTTACAGCTCGGCCTCCCTGTCACCCTGGGCCTGGGGCGCTGGACCTCTGGGCCTCAGTCTCCTCATAGCCCCACTGGTGGCCCTGGGCTACTGTGATGAGCCGGGAGTGCGGCCCAGCAGGAGGCCCTCGGGCCTGTTCTGGCCTGAGACCGAGGACACGGGGATCCCAGAGCAACCCTAACCCTCCCCCTCTGGAGCACCAGCCCCTGGTTCTGCAGCCCAGAGCCCGGGGCGAGGCGGGGGGCTCAGCACACTGAGTCCCCACAGGATGGAGGGCAGGCTGCTGTCAAAGGTTGCCCGCCCCTGAGCATGCATGCCCACGAAAGCCCACTGAGGGCAAGTTTTGTGTTGACTTGGCTCTTGCATGTCTGAGGGCCGTGGGCGCTCACACCCGCCAGCAGGCGACAGGCAGCCCCAAATGAGGGGACTGGACGGGGACAGCCCAGGAGGAGCTGAGTGTTCGCTCAAGTCTCTGGAGCCGGGAAGCAGCTGCCCCGGCTGAAGGCAAGATGAGACCCCCACACCCCACGTCCAGCCCATATGCAGCACTGCGCTGGCTGTCCGGCCCTAAACGGACCGCAGGCCAGGTCTTGGGAGCCAAGTGGGCTGGGACCGGTGCCCCGGACTCAGGGCGGGGCAGTGGCCCCGGGGCAGCCTCACCCTCAGCTGTGTCCGGATGTTGTCACGTTGGAGGCGGGAGGCCCTTCTCTGAGTCACCTTGTGGTCCCAGGAGCAGAAGACAGTGATGGCGTGGGCCCCCGAGGCGCTGCCGACCCGGTAGCTCTCCCCGAAGGAGCGAGACATGCTGCAGCACATGGAGCCGGGGCCGGGCCGACCGTGAGGGGCGCGGGAGCAGGGGCCGGGGAGACGGCAGCCCGGACCGTAGCCAGATCCCACCGCCCCCTGGGAGGACCCCGCTGGCCCTTGCCCAGCCCTCCACTGCCCCACCCGTCCAGCCCAGCCCCTGGCCTCCTGGTGGGGGCCTTCGGCCACTTCACGTCAGCGCTGTCCAAAGGTGGTGCCCACCAGCCACAGAGGTGGAAGAGGGGTCGGGCTCCATCCCCCCCGACAGGCCAGCCGCTCCTGGTCGGACAGGGCTGAAGGAGACGCTGCTCACCTCAGGGCCGTTGCACTGCCCCTCCCAATCCCCAGTACGCCTTCCCCCTTCTTCCCTGCCCGTTCTTATTTAACCGCCCCCTCCGAGGCAAGTGCCACCTCTCCTAGGAAACCAGCCTGACTCCTCCCCCAGGGCTCCCTTGGGGGTGTGCCCCACTCCTGGGCACACCCCCAAGTCTCCTCTCTGGCATGCCTTCTGCCCCGGAGAGCAAGCTCCTTAAGGACAGGCAGCAGCTGCATTTACCTTCTTGCCCTGAACTAAGCACACAGAATGCTTACGGGGCGGATGGGTGGTGAATGCAAGTGCGGGGGGTGGGGGGGTCCATGGGTGGGGCATTGGAGGGGTGGGTAGCTGGGTAGATGAAGGGATGGAGTGATGGATGGATGGATGGACGGGTGGATGGGTAGATGGATGGATGATGGGAGGATGGGTGGGTGGATGGATGGATGGGTGGCTGGGTGGATGGACAAGTGGACACATGGATGGATGATAGGGTGATGGACAGGTGGATGGATGGATGATGGGGTGATGGATGGATGGGTAGATGGATGGGTGGACACATGGATGGGTGATGGGGTGATGGACAGGTGGATAAATCAGTGGTGCTAAGCATCAGGCTCCCGGGGGAGGGCCGTCACCTGTACACCAGGGTGATGCAGGTGATGAAGAAGGCAGCGCCCACGGTGAAGAGGTAGGCCAGGGGCATGCTGTAGGGCAGGCTGGCCGCCTCAGGGGCGCACTGGCCGCCGTGCGGTGGGCCGGCACACGGCTGGTTGAGGGTGGCGTTACTGTAGTAGCCGTAGTACATGACAGTGTCAGTGAAGCGGCCCTGCGGGGAGGAGGCCCGGCCACATCAGGGACTCTCCCCCTTCCCCACACCTGACGCCGCCCCCTCAGGCTTCAAGGGGCAGAGGGAGGGCACCCAAGGGGGCGGGCCAGAGCAGGGCCAGCAAGGACCACACGGAGGCAGACGAGAGGCCGGAGCCATCCTGGGTCTTCCCAGGCCCCACCGACGTGGAACGACAAGGGAGCTGACCGTGGCCCACCAGGAGTCACCACACTGGGCGAGGGTGGGGACCCCCCAGGGGAGGCTGGGACGAGAGGGTGCCCCACCCCACCAAGCCCTTACCCCACCGGTGAGGAGCTCCAGGCCGGTGAAGGCGGGGGCCGGGCCCGGGGGCGCCGGCGGGAAGGCGGCCTGCACGCCCACGACGAAGGCCAGCAGGGGCAGCAGCAGCAGCAGGTTGAAGGCCAGCAGGGTCTTGAGGAACAGGAAGTAGGACAGCACGCTGGAGCCGAACTGGCCCCCGATCCGCTTCAGGGCGTAGTGCCAGGGCGCCAGGGCGCGGAGCCCCGAGGGCAGCCCCAGCCCCAGGCGATGCGAGGCCTGCAGGGACAGCCACAGAGGTGGGCAGGGCCGGGCCAGGGCCCTTGAGCAGGGAGCGCAGGGCCCAGAGTGGAGGTGCGGGGGCCGGGGCCACGCAGGCAGCACGGCAGAGGCAGGATGGGTGGCCACCCCCGGCCACCGGGCCACCAGCCCCATCCCCAGTGGCAGCTCAGCCTGAGGGCTCCTACCGGGACTCGGGCGTATGGGAGACGGCTGCAGCAGGAAGGGAACCTGGGACGGCCCCGCCGCTTCCCCCTCGGGGTCCGGGTCTCCTCTCTGTGGACAGAAGCAGCATCGGGCCTGGACTGGGACAGGACCCAGCTCCCTCCTGGGGACCCCCCGCCCACACACACAGGCTCAGGGCCTTCTCGCCCACCCAGGCCAGGAGGGGGCAGGCACTGACCGCAGGCGGCGCTTCTCGGCCAGGCCCAGGGGCATGCCCCGGAGCATGTGGTCCCGCTGGGCCAGAGGCAGGCCCTGCAGCTCCTTCACCAGGAGAGCCCGCTTCTCTGCCGGAAGGGAACCGGGAAGCCCTGTCGGTTCCCCTGAAAACGTATCCCTCCCTCCCTCCCGAGCAGGCCTGCCTGCTGCGCCCCACCCCAGGCCTCTTCCCACCTGCCTCACACACCACCCCATAAACCCTCTTCGTTAAGCTCTTGGCATCCTCCCAACACCCCCTCTCCTGGACCCCCACAAGCACCTCGCTCTGACCACCACTGACCCGAGCCCCGCCCACCCTGATCAGCAGCGGTGGGGTCCCAACCCCATCCCTGTCCGACCACTTGCCCCTACGCCAGCCCTCCTTGAGGGAGAAGGGAGGGCCGGACCGGCAGACCCTGGATGAGAACTGGGATGCTCACTCCCCTTACCTCCCACTGTGGGGGAAGCTACTTCGACCCCAGTGTTACAGATGAGAAATGGCACCTGGCCTGGCTTGCAGAGTAAAACTGGAATGTTCCCCTGACCGTAGAGCCCTGACCACCCTCCACCGCTCTGTCCTCCCCAGCGGGGCCCTTGGGTAAACTGAGGGAGGAAACAGGGGCCATACCCTTTGCAGCCCAGAAGGTCCCCACGTCTCGGCCCCAGTGGCAGGCACACAGCCCCAGCGACGTGAGCGCACGGCTGGGGCAGTGGTCCCTGGGTCTGCTGCCCCCAGGCCTCACCCTGGCCAGCCCGACCTGCCCCCCCCCCCCCCACTGCCCGCACTCACCCTCCTCCTCAAGGGCCGTGGAGTCCAGCTCCAGGTCGTACAGGCGGAGGCTAGGCCGGGCCGAGCGCCCCAGGCTGCTGAGCAGCGGCCGGCTGGCCCGGCGCCGCAGCTGCACCGTGCGGTTGTAGTACTGGGAGATGATGGCGCCGTGGCTGCGACCTGCAGAGGCCCCGGCCAGTCAGCACTGGCCCGGCCTGGACGCCCACTCTCACGGGAAGGCGGCGGCCCTGCCCCGCCCGGCACCCAGGAAAGGCCTTTTATGAGAGACTTAGGCGCTGCTGGGCTCCCAGGAGCCTATTTTTATCCCTCTGACGGCCCTGGAGTCTTGGACCGGCCCCAGACGGGGTGGGATGGGAGCCGAAAGGGCCTGGCCCTGAGGGACACAGGCCCCCTGGAGGACCTGGCCTGGCCTGGGGGGGGGGTGGGCAGGGAGCTGGGCTCAACACCAGGACCAAGGGCACAGGGTCCCACTCACCGATGGTGCGACTGGGCATGCTGGCCAGGATGTGGAGCGTGGCGGCACTGTGGACGGCTGCGCCCTTGGGCCCCAGGAGGGCCTGGCGGTCACTGCCTAGCAAGCAGAAGGACTTGTCCAGGGGGCCTGGAGACGCTGCCGGCCAGCAGCTCCCCCACTTCATCCCCCGCCACGCTTGCCAGGCTGCCAGGTGGGATATCCGAGAGGCTGAGGGGGCTCACCTGAGGCCCCCAGAGTCCCGGCCCCTGGGCCCAGGGGCTGCAGCTCCAGCCCCTCCTCGGCCACCCTCCGGCTCTGCTCCCGGATCAGCTGATGGAAGGAGTCGTGCACTTCACTCTCGTCGGAAGGGCTGGGCTCCTGGCTGCTGGCGTGAGAATCGGGGGGTGGGAGGCCCAGCTCGGGCTGACCAGTCCTCACCCCTGCAGCCTGCACCTTCCCGACGGCCTCCCCTGCGGAAGGTAGGTCGCCGCCCACAGCCCCAGAGCCCCAGAGCACGTACCCCTGGTCCTCTGGGGTCTCGGAGACATCGAGGACAAAGGCCATGTCTGCTGCCCACGCTTTGCCTAGAGCAGCTCAGAGCCTGGACGCCCGCAGCCTCGGGAGCCGCCTGCTGCCCAGCTGATGAGACAAGAGGGCTGCTCTGCCCTTGGCCTTCAGTGCCCGGCTCCCTGGGGACCGCGGGAGGGGCCCCTGCCCTGCCCCCATCCACAGCAAATGCGAGGTCAAGCGAGTGCCCCGAGATGAACTCACGGGGGAGTGGACTGAAGGACGGCCCCTCTGGTGCAGGGCGGGCAGAGGGGGAGGGGGCACACTGTGCTGTGGCGGGGAGTGCGGGGCGGAGGAAGGAAGGGCGGTCTGTGCCGGTCTGCTTGAAGGTCCCAGGCCCTGGGAAATAGGGAAGGGGCGGGGTGCTGTGGACACGGCCCTCCAGCCCCAGGGCTCTGCCCCAAGGACTCCGCCCTCCTGGGGGGAAAGGTCAGCACTTCCTCTCACAGGAAACCCTCACCTGCCCCCCACCCCCACCCCACCAGCCCAGGGCCCAACGGGATGACCTGCCTCGTCCAGCTGGGCCCCCACCCAGCCAGCATCCCTCCAGCGCACGCGTGTGCGTGCATACTCATGCACACACACGGAGCAGTCACCGCACCCCCTCCTGCAACACACACAGCTCTCCGGAGACTGGCCCTCCACTCAGCCACCCAGGGCCAGTGGGCTGGTCAGCGGCGGGGGAGGGGCATGAAACAGGCTGCCTTTGTCTGCCTTTGTCCAACTGGGACCAGGGAGGCCTTGTCTCCTCGCCCCGCAGGAGTGGGGTGGGGACGGCAAGCTCCCAGCCGCCAGCGGACGCCTGCAGGGCCCTGCCCCATCCCGTGGGCCGGCCCTCGGTCAGTCCTGCTCTCTCCTCGCACCCCCTCCCCGGCTCTCAGCACTCAGGAGAGTTGGTTCAACTCCAGGGGGCTTCCTGGGTGGGACCAGGGTGCCCGGACAGAGCAGGTCCTGCGAGGACTGTGCCCGACTGGGTCCTCCTCACTTAGGGACATCCAGGGCGTCCAGTCTCTGGGCCCAGGCCTCCAAGCACCCCAAGCCCCTTCCCCGCTCCAGCGGGAGCAGAGCATGGGGAAGCCAGCAGAGAGGGTTCTGGTTGGGGGTTGGGCCCCTCAGCCTGCAAAGTCGCTGCAGGGGTGCTACGGGGTGCTTTCCAGGCCAGTCCCTGGAGCTGGAACCCTGCAGAAGGACTCTCCCCAGCCCTGCCCCACCGCCGCCCAGACACACCCCTTCTCCATGCTGGGAGTGAGGGGAGGGACAGGGAGACCGAGGTGGTCGGAGGCTGCGGCCCGGCCCCACGGCCTTCCCCCCCCGCCCCCCGCCCCCGAGGATGTGTCTCTCCCGGGCCCACCTGGGCACCGTCCAGGACTCACTTCCGGCTGGTACCTGGCACCCTGGCCCCTACTTCAGGTCGGCACAGGTCTGGTGAGTTTCCGGGCACACCATTCCTGAGCCCTGAGCCAGGGAGGGAGGGGCGGGGCGGGGCCCTTTCTGGCAACCACAACCCAGCAGCAAGGCCACAGACAGCGGCCGAGCCTCTTCACCCAGGGCCTGAGCAGCCCGGGAGCCCCTGGGCCCCAGCTGCCACCCTCCACGCCCTGCTGGCGGTCGGTGGGACTGGCCTGTGCAGCCCTGCCTCCTGCCCCTTCCCACCCCAGACCGGGGCTCACACCATCACCCCCTCCTGAGTGCTGCCTGCCAGCTGGGATGGGCTGGGGGCTCCAGTTGCCCGGCCCCCACCCCTTCTGAGAACGTCAAACGTCGGGACACCCAGGAGAATCCAAGGGGATAACTGGTGGGGAGGGCGGTGAGGGTGGTGGGCTTGTGACCCAGTGGCCCCAGGGGCCTGAAGGAATTCAGACGGCCCAGCCACCAGGACCGCTGGGGCCGAGAGAACGAGGGGACCTCCCCTAAGCCCCAGATCAGGGGCACTTACCTGGGAGGCATCAGGGAGGAGGGGCCCTGTCCCAGAAAGGGCTGCTGGGTCCTGTAGTTGGGTTTCCACCACCTGGGGGAGGGACCTCGGGGTCAGGGGGAGGAAGCCTCCAAGGGCCAAGGGACCGACCTGGGGCCAGAGGGAGCTGCACCGCCCAGCCAGGTCCACGTGGTGGCATCACATGACCCGGCTTGGGCCAAGGGTGAACCCCACCCCTGCCCTGGGCTCCTCTGGCAACGCACGGTGCCCTCTCCCTGCCAACTTCGACCCCTCCTGACGCCCCACCCCGAGGTCTGGGCAGGCTGAGAGCCCGGCTGTCTGCGTTTATTCCCATCTCTGGGCAAAGCCCCCCATTTCTACAGGACTCAGTGTTCCCAAATTTCAAATGGGGACAATGATCGCCAACCCACCCACTTCCCAGGGCGATTATCGAAACAGCAGGTGCTGCCAAGCCCCAGGGACACAGCGCTGGTGGTGCTAGATTGGGTGACCCCTTCCCTCTGAGACACTCCCCCAGGCTGCAGGCGGAGGCTGGCAAAGCCTCGCTTATCTCCGGCTCCAGATCTGGGCGGGGCTTCTGCTGTTGATCGGGCAGGGCCTGTGGCACTTCCTGTGTGCTGGGGGTGGGGGGCAGGACAGGGGAGACTCACACAGTGGCGGTCCCCACGGCTGTTTTCCGTTATTCCTCACAAGCCAGGCGCGTAAGCACAGGTGTCCCTAGTTTGCAGATGAGGAAATGGAGGGTGACCAGTTAATCGGCCCCCAGGTGTCGCCCCCCCAGCCTGAGTCTTGTCCCCCTGGGACTGCCCAGAAGCCTGGCGTGGAGAAAGCCTGAAGGAAGGACAGTGGGGCGGCTCCCGTGGGCTAGAGAAAGTGGGTGAGGTTGGGGCAGTGGCGGGGCCTGCCCGGGGCTGGGAGAAGCCTTGAGGGGTGAGCAGGGCGAGGGGGAGCAGGAAGAAGAAAAGCAAGGAGAGGCCCCAGGAGGGACGAAGGGGTGGGCAAAGCCGGGACGCCCCAATGCAGGCACATGATGCCGGTCGGAGGGGAAGGGGTTCTCGGGCTGAGGCAGGGCAGAGGGGCGGGGGTGGGGCTGTGCTGCAGCTGTCCCTGTGGTCCTCAGGTGGGACATCTCAGGCTGGGTCTCAGCGTGGGGGCCCAGGCCTGCCACGCTGCCTCTCCTCTGCTGCTCCCCACCCCCTGCCCCCTTGTGCGTGCAGGACCTCACACCCAGCTTGAAAGTCACCTCCTCTGAGGAGCCTTCCTGGACTGAGCACTTGCTATGCACACCTGCCCATCTGTGCCCAGCAGCAGCCCCCACTGTGGGGCCTGGCATAGAGGAGGGACGTGGGAAACCAGGGGGGGGCCAGGCAGGAAAGCTGCTGGAGCTCAACCGTGAACTGACTGAGCCCTAAAGGTGGTGGGGAGGATGGAGGAGGAAGGGCAGGGCCTGGGGGACCCCAGAGCAGTCACGGCCAGGTGCCTCTTACACTTCTTAAACCTTCGGGCAGGGACAGAGGCCACCCAGAGTGCTGGGCCACAGCCTTGGCGAGGGGGACGGTAACCGAGGTGGGAAGTTAGGAAATAACTCAGCCGGATGTGAGGGGGCCCACCCTCAAGTCACTGTTGCGCCCTGCCCTCCGAGCGAAGCGGCGGCCACTGGCGACCGGCAGATAAGAACCCGGCCCTGTGCTGGCAGCTGCCCGCCAGGCTGGGCCGGGCCGGGCCAGGCCTCAGCTCCCCAGGCTGGAAGGCAGAGGACCAGGGCTGGCGTGACTCCAAACTGCCACCTGGTCCTGGGGGCCTGGGAAGCAACAGCCGCAGGAGCCGGGGGTCCCCTGGGGCCACCTGGGCTGGTCCAGGTGCCACGTGGGGAGGGGAAGGGCCGACCCTGCCCAGCACGCACACGCACCAGGGAGACTGAACGGCCTGCCTGCTCACCTGCAGCCTGCACCCCGAATCCGCAGGAAGTGCCGGCCTCGGTGGGGAGCAGAGGAAGCTGGGGCAGGTGGGGGGCGGAGGCGGGGCCGCGGTGGAAGCTGGGGTTCCTGTCATGTGACCCCTGCCCCCGGGCTCTTCACAGCTCTGCCAGACGTGCAAGGAGCCAGTCTGAAGGGGTCCCCTCGGGTCACCTGTTCCCTCATCTGCAGGTGAGCTGGGAGCAGTGTGGGGGGTGGAGGCCAAGTGAGGGGACAAAGAGAGAACTGAGGCCCAGCGGCGGCTGGGGCAGGAGCCAGGGTCCCAGGCATCAGGGCAGGTGGGTGCATCCAGCAGACCCCCAGTTCTGGGGACAGAAGCACAAGATAGAAAACCGGAGGGGGTCCCAGCACTTCCACCCCCGGGGTGCTGCAGGGTACCAGGTCCTGGAAACCTGGGCTCCAGACGGGGACAGCTTCCCAGTTCCTTGCGGGAAGAAGCCCCACCTGCAGAGGTGTGGGAATTTCCTGTCGCCACTGGGTCCCCTGGGAGGCCAGCCGCCTCGGGTGGCAGGCAGAGCAGGCCTTGGCCCCACTGTGCCCTGCCTCGGGCCCTGAGGGTCCCCTCTTTCCCTGCCCTCTCCATCTTTGTCCCCATTTGGCAGATGGGGAAACTGAGGCCCCTGGCCCCGTGTGTCTTTGGGATTCAGACACTGGCTGAGGCCAGATCTCTTCCAACAGGATTCTTTCTCCTCACGTCTGGGCATGCCACGGCCGAGACCTTGGAGACCTTGACTCAGGCCACAGGTGTCCCGCGTCCCTCCTGGGGACGGCCCCGGCGAGATGCTGCGCCGGCAGTCGGCGCCTGAGCCCGGGGCCGAGGGGCTCTGGGAGCAGGAGATGGAGCGGCTTCGAGGCTCGCGGGCACCGGTGCGGACGCTGCCCTACGCCATGGTGGACAGGCGCCTGGTCCGGTGGGTGCCACCCTGTGGGTGCGGAGGGCCGGGTGGGAGCCCCTGTGGCGCTGCTCTTCGGGCCGGGACGCGCACGGTGGGTGACTCAGGGCACCGGTCCCCACCCCATCATCCCAGGCAGCTGCGGGAGCCCGAGGGGGCGAAGACCTCTTGCTGGCAGCGGTGGCAGCGAAGGCGGTTGACTGCGGGAAGGCGCCTGGGGGAGGCAGCGCAGAGGCTGGCGCGGGGCTTTGGACTCTGGGAGGGGGCCCTCTACGAGATCGGGGGTAAGACCTGCGGCCCACCGCCGCCTCCCCGCTCTGGGGTCTCGGTGTCCAGTTTAGAAACGGGAGGAGGGCATCCCGCTGGCCATGGCTCCCCTCGGCGGCCACCGGCCAACCCCCCCCATCCTCACACACCCATCCCTCCACACCAGAGATGGGGCGAACCTCGGTGGGGGGACAGCACCCCCTGGTGGCTGTCGGAGGTACTGTTGGAGGGGCCTCCAGGACGGGTCCGTTAAAGGGGGGGGGGGGGGCGGTCCCAGGACGCTCTGATAGGGATTCTCGCTGGGACTCGGCTCAGTGCCTCCCTGATCCCCCTGCGCTTCCCCTCACAGGCCTCTTTGGCACCGGAATCCAGTCCTACTTCACGTTCCTTCGGTTCCTGCTGATGCTCAACCTGCTGACCCTGCTTCTGACCTCCAGCTTCGTGCTGCTGCCCCTGGTCTGGCTCCGCCCCCCGGATCCAAGCCCTGCCCTTAACTTCAGTGAGTGGCTGGCCCACGAGGGCACAGTGCCCCGAACCGATCTGCGCCCTGGGCGTCCTCCCATGTGGGTCCAGCCCTGGGACTCCACTGGCTCGGCCTTTGCTCAGCAACACCTCTTGACACAGCCTCAGAGTCCTGCTGGCGCGCCCCCCCCCCCGGGGTTGGGGGCTATGGAGTCGGGAGGGGCAGGGTCTCCCTAATGCCTTGGGAGCCCTTCCCTATGGGCCCTCTCTTCCTCCTTCGCAGCCCTCCAGTGCCCCGGTGGCTCCGAGCCTCAGACGGGTGCTTTCCATTTCTACGATCAGCTTTGGAACATTTTAACTGGCAGAGTAAGTGGGCTCTGTCCTGGGGGATGGGCTGGGGACCCAGGGGACTGGCCTCAGGGGACCCCAGTCTAAGCAGACCTCCCACCTCTCCGAGGACGTTTAGGGAGACAGTCTTACCCAGACAGGCTGGCTTGGCCAGGGACGGGGTCAGAGAGAGGCCACTGCACACAAGCCAGGCCTTGGGACACGTGTCCATGGCTCTCGGGGCCCAGCTGGCGTGGGAGGACAAGGAACAAGACGGGACAAGTGTCCAGGCCTCTGAGATCAGCACCACCCCACCCCCGTCCCTGAAAGCCACTGAGTGGCTGCCAGTCGGGCTCCAGCGTCCTGGTCCGCTCTCTTTCAAACTGCGCTGCCTCGGGCCAGCCCCCTGGCCTCTCTGAGTCTCTGTGAAATTCAGCTGCTCTTACTCCCCGCCCGCCCCGCTGCTGTGAGAGCCAATGAGTTACTCCGTGAAAAGCACAGCACGCAGCCCAGTGGGCGCGCACTGGGGCTCAGCTGCTGCCGCCCGCACCCCCAGGCCTTCAACAACACCTACCTCTTCTACGGCGCCTACCGGGCGGGGCCCGAGAGCGGCTCCACCTACAGCATCCGCCTGGCCTACCTGCTGAGCCCACTGGCCTGCCTGCTGCTCTGCTTCTGTGGGACCCTGCGGCGGTGAGAGTGCGACCCACCTCCACCTCTTAATGGCGGGGGGGCGGGGGGAGCGCTTTCCTATAAGCCCGTCCCTTCGAGTGGTGCCCCCAAGGTAGCAAGAAGGCCCCGGCTCCTGCCCAGCACAAGGCTCGTAGGTGCTTCCAGGGCCCAAACTCTGTGTCCCCAGCTGCAGACCTCAGAGACAGGGACCACTGCCTCCCTCGCCCCACGCCCCACCCCGGCTGAGGCCAGAGCCTGCCCCTAGGGCTGCCAGGGGCTGCCAGGGGCTTCCCGCCCCAGCCCAGACTCCTGCTGCGGCTGGCAGGCGGGAGGTGCCCTTCCCTCACAGGCCCGGCCTGCTGCCCCTGCAGGATGGTGAGGGGGCTGCCTCAGAAGCTGTTCCTGGGCCAGGACTACAGGTCCCCTCTCAGCGCCAAGGTCTTCTCCTCCTGGGACTTCTGCCTCCGGGGGCAGGGCGCGGCCACCATCAAGAAGCACGAGATCAGCAACGAGTTCAAGGTGCGTGTGAGTGTGGGCGCGCTGGGTGAGGGAGAGAGCGTGGGTACCTGTGTGTGCGGGCGGGTGTGGGCACACATGTGCACGCAGGGTGTCCCACCGGGCGCAGGGGCTGCCCGCGTGTAGGGCCCGCCTGCTCAGCGCAAAGAGGGGCGGTCTAGATCCGAGCAGCCGCCACTCCTGGGCCCGTCGTCCCGGGGTCACCCAAACCCGGCCTGCGTCCTGGCAGCCTGTCTCCCACCAGTACTGACCACTCCCCTTCCGTGCACCACCCCGGGCCAGCCCTACCTGCCTCTGCTTCCACCCCCACGACAGGTGGAGCTGGAGGAGGGGCGGCGCTTCCTGCTGAGGCAGCAGCAGACCCGGGCCCAGCGAGCCTGGCACCTGCTCAACTACCTGTGGGTCAACGTGCTCATCGGGCTCCTGGTGGTCGGGGCCATCAGCGCCATCTTCCAGGCCACCAAGTACTCGCAGGACAACAAAGAGGTGCCAAGCCCCTGACGTGTGCTTATTCAGTCCTGGACAGAACTGTGGGAGGAGATGGGCTGGTCCCGCTTTGCAGATGAGGAAACCGAGGCTCAGAGAGGTTAAAGCCGTTTGCCCCAGTTCACGGCCCAAGCAGACTGGCTGTCCCTCTGGCCATCACTCAACACTGAGCTGCGGGAGCCTGTGGGCTTCGGGGCGCAGGGCCTGCCCCAGAGTCGCCTGCAGGGGTGGCGGGGTGGGGGAGCCGCCGGGGCGCCTGCAGCTCATGGCGCCCGCCCCTGCTGTTCCGTCTGTGCTGCCCCAGTCCCGGTTTGTGCTGCTCCAGTACCTGCCCCCCGGGGTCATCTCCCTGGTCAACTTTCTCGGTCCCCTGCTGTTCGTGTTCCTGGTCCAGCTGGGGAACTACTCCCCCAACACTGAGGTCAACCTCACCCTTATCTGGTGAGTGCCACCCTTGGGGTGACAGGCGGGACCCCATGTGGGGGAGGCAGGGAGCATGGGAAGAGCTGTGTCCTGCTGCCTGTCTTGCTTGTCACCTGGCGAGGGAAGGTGCTTCAAGAACAGGCACTGTCCGGGGACCCTGCTCTGAGCCGCTCCTGGCCCCCTCCGTCCAAAGCAAGCCCAGCACCAGCCTTTCAGAGGGGCCGGCGCTGTGTTACGGCTTCACACACGCAGGGAACCCGGGAACGGGGGAGGCACGCGGTCCCAATGTGCCCAAGGGCTTACACCCTGAACCTCAACCCTCCGTGTGACCCGTGAAGTCAGAACCACCCTCATCCCCTTTGGCAGATGAGTAAACTGAGGCTTACAGGGACCAAGCGCCTCGGCCAAGGCCCAGCTCCCCACCAGCCCTCCTCTGTCCCCACGCTGTCTCCCCACCCCTGGCGGGGTCCTACCGTGGGCCCGCAGCCCCTCTGTGGACCCCCCCGACCTGAGCCACCCCACCCGACCTCCCTCAGCGGTAGGACCGCTGCCAGCAGCCCGCCATGCACCAGCTTTGGATGGTGTGGGGTTAACCGTCTACCTGTATGAGCCCGCATGCATTTAAAATTCCTCGGGAGCATGCCTGCAACACTCGAGGCCATGTGGGTGGGCTGCACGTTAACAGGCAAGGGGACAACGGGCGATCTCACCGGCAAGAAGGATATCGAAGGCCCACGAAGGCCTGCGGATCTCCGGGCAGGGCATGGGGAAAGCAAGGCTGGACTGGGCAATGTTCCCAACCGATTTAAAAACAACCCTTCTCCCATGAATCGTCTGGGGACCAAGATTCTGGGAACACACTTTGGGTTTAGAGGGCGCTGGGCCCTGGGGGGCAGACCTGAGCCCCTCCCCTGACACAGTCCCCGCCCCCAGGTGCGTGGTGCTGAAGCTGGCCAGCCTGGGGATGTTCTCCTTCTCCCTGGGCCAGACCATTCTGTGCATCGGCAGAAACAAGACCAGCTGTGAGTCCTACGGCTACGACGCCTGTGACTACCAGGTGGCTGGTGGCTCCATCAGGGCCTGTCCCTCTGGGTGTCCCCCCCCCACCCCCGCCTTTGAACTCCTTGCCCCTTTGATCTGCTTGTCCATCTCCAGGTCTCACTTTGGTGAGAGACTGTAGGTAGTGCGTTCCATACCACAGCAAACCTCCAGGGGGTGCTATTGGCCTCACTCTACACTGTGCAGGGTGGCAGCCCTGGCTATTGGGTTCCCCCACGCATGTAATTCTTATCCTTGAGGCCCAGGCTGTTTTTGTTTTATTATTTTATTTTATTTTTTTAAGATTTTATTTATTTATTTTTAGACGGGGGGGAGGGATGGAGAAAGAAAGGGAGAGAAACATAGATGTGAGAGAGAAACATCAATTGGTTGCCTCTCGTACAGGCCCCAACCAGAGACAAAATCCTGCATGCGCCCTGGCCGGGAATCGAACCAGCAACCTTTTGCTGTGTGGTGTGACGCCCCACCCACTGAGCCACACCGGCCAGGGCGAGGCCCAGGTTTTAACTTAGCAATCACAGTAGACTTTAGCCAAGGCTCCTGTCCACAGAGACCCCCCACCCAGCGGGGGGTGAGGGGTGGTTGGGACCACAGGTGGTGACGGGGCCCATTCTGCACCAGTGCTGGGAGAACCTGGTGGGGGAGGAGCTGTACAAGCTGAGCATCTTCAACTTCCTGATCATGGTGGCCTTCACCTTCCTCGTCAGTCTGCCTCGGAGGTGAGCCCTGCGGAGACACCATGGGGGTGACCCGGGCGCGTCTGGGACGGCCAGCGGCTGCGGCCGTGGGTGGGCGGTTCTACATGCGTGTGTCCCTGTGACTGAGTGTGGGACGGTCCGTCGCCTTGGCCTTGATGGATGTGGTCCACGTGCCCCTCCCGGGCGGTGACCCCTGAACACTCCCTGCGCCCAGGCTGCTGGTGGAGCGATTCTCAGGCCGGTTCTGGGCCTGGTTGGACCGGGAGGAGTTCCTGGTGCCCAAGAACGTGCTGGACATCGTGGCGGCGCAGACGGTCACCTGGATGGGCCTCTTCTTTTGCCCCCTGCTGCCCCTGCTCAACAGCATCTCCATATTCCTCACCTTCTACATCAAGAAGGTTTGGGCTCACGGGCTGGGAGGGGGCAGGGCACCCCGGGTGGCACCTGGAGAGGGCTCACGTCCTGCCTCTGAGCCCCCCCCAAGCCCCACGGCACCGTGCCCCTGGGCCTGACTCCTGGGTGCTGCTGACGGACCCCATCATTGTTGCTTGCTCCCCAGTACAACCTCCTGAGGAACTCCAAGGCGTCCCCTCGGAGATTCCGAGCCTCTAGCTCCACCTTCTTCTTCCAGCTGGTGCTCATCCTGGGCCTGCTTCTGGCCACCGTGCCCCTGGGCTACGTGGTCAGCAGGTGAGGGGAGCAGAGGGGCCGAGGCTGAGGGACGGGCGGGCAGCTCCTCTCTGGGGCCCTGACCGCGGCCCCGCTCTGGCTGGCTGTCCACAGCATCCACTCCTCCTGGGACTGCGGCCTCTTCGCCAACTACTCGGCCCCCTGGCAGGTGGTCCCGGAGCTGGTGGCCCTCCAGCTGCCACCCCTTGGCCAGCAAGCCCTCCACTACTTGGGCTCCCACGCCTTCAGCTTTCCCCTCCTCTTCCTGCTTAGGTGTGTATCACGAGTGGGGGCTAGGGAGGGGTACCTAGGGGTGGGGGTCCTTTCCCGGGCACCCCCAGCCAACCTCATGGGATCCCAGAGCCAGACGAGGGGAGCCCAGGGAGGCGGACGCCCAAATACGGGGCATAGGGCCCGAGACAGGGGCCTGGGGTTTCCCCCTGTGCCCACGGGCAGCCCCCTGGGGGCCTCCCCTGACCACCGGGGAGCCACAGAGCTTCGTGCATGCGCTGCAGACCTGCGGGGCTCGAGGTGGTCGTCCAGAGGAGAGGGGCTGGGCACAGGTGGGAGGACGGAGGGGCAAAGAGAGGGCCCCAGGAGGAGGTTTTAAGAGACTAGGGAGGGGAGGGGAGGAAGTAGGGGTGATGACCTTGGATCCCCTTCTGTCCAAAGCCTTGTCCTGACCGTGTGCGTCTCCCAGTCCCAGGCTAAGGCGAGGGCCATCCAGGGGCTCCGGAAGCAGCTGGTGTGGGTGAGTGTCCGCTGGGCTGGGAGAGGCCACCGGCCGCGGGTGAGCCACTATCCGGGAAGTGCGGTCTCAGGCTGGGAATAGAAGCGGGGAGGGTGGAGGGGGGCGGGCTAGGCGTGGCCTCAAGCTTGGAGCCAGGCAAAGCAATGTGGCCTTCAATTTGAGGATAATGGTTTAACAGGAGAGTGGCTGAGGGCGGGGCCGGGACCCTGGTGGAGGCGTTCTTGGGCGGGAATGGCACTTTACAGGGCGTGGCCGCAAGGGCGGCGGGTCTGAGGACAGGGTCTCTTGAGGGGCGGGGCTTGCGTTGGGGCGGGGCCTCAAGCGGGCTGCGGGTCGCGGATCAGCTGCTACAAGGCTGACGGCGCCCAGGCCTGGCCTGCCCGTGGGGGCGTGGGGGAGGCGCCGCTCGTAACCAGCCGATCGCTCCCCTACAGCAAGTCCAGGAGAAGTGGCACCTGGTGGAGGACCTGTCGCGGCTGCTGCCAGAGCCGGGCCTCGGTGACTCTCTGGGGCCTGAGTCCCCTCTCTTTCGATCTTCGCGCCCGCGATCCTTCTGCCCCGGATTCCCGTGTCCCGGCTCCCCGAGCTCCCCAGGCCCCAGGTCCCCTAGGCCCTCAACCTCCGGCGGATCCTTCCTGTAGATTCCGCTTCCCAGCAGCGCCGAGGCCCGACCTGCAGCCCTCAGCTCGACCCCAGAGTACCCCTTGCCCCACGCTCCTGCCCCCTGCTGACCGCAGCCCCGCAGTGAGCGCCCCAAAGCACGTTGGCACACCCAAGGGCAGCATGAAGACGATATGGAAATTGTGTTTGTAGTTTATGCTTTTATCTTTTTTATTTTATTTTTAAAATTTTTTAATTTTAATTGTTCAAGTACAGTTTTCTGTCTTTTACTCCCATCCCAGCCCACCCCTTCTATACTTTTATCTTATTTCTTTAAATTTTCTGTTTTGTTGTCTTATAATGTCCGTAACGTATTAGTATGATAACCCATAAATACAATTTATAAATATACATCCGTCAGGAGTGCCGCTGTAAAATTAAAGGGTCCCCACCTGTGGGGAGGGACCACCAGGCCACAAAGCAGACCTGCACCATGTCGCGCTGAGTTCTGACTCACACTGCCCTACACCGCCTCCTGCTGCTGCTCCTTCAGCCATGGGGAGGCGAGACCCGCAGAGGTGCGGTCAGCGAGGGGCGCAGTGGGGGTGGGAACCCCGGCACCCAGTTCCTGAGCCGCACCACACCAGCGTGGGCCTTAGCAACCATTCTCCACCCGGACCCCAGGGGCTTACCAGCCTCACCTGAATCCGTAGCAGGGGCTGAAGGCGGCCCCTCCCTAGCAGGACTCCCCACAGCCCTTTATTCTAACCCAGCAACCCCACGTCAACAAAGGGCCGCCCCTCAGGAGCCAGAACCGGAGCCCTGGCCATGCCCTCTGCAGAACCTGCCCTCTCAACTTCTCTGTGTGCCCCCCGTTGAGCCGCCCTTGAGGAATGGTGAGGGTGAGGCTGCCACCAGGCCCTGGAGGTGGCGGGACTGGGGTGCCACCCGAGGCTGCGTTCGTGGTTTCTGAGCCTGCTGGGGCTTCCTTCTTGCTGCCTGAGGCTGCAGCGGCTCTACATCCACGGACTTCGGCCTGGAGAGCACCTGAGAAGCTGTCAGAAGCTGGCCCTGGCCAGCAAGTCTGATGGGATCGATCCCAACAGAGCCAGCAGCCAGGGACCAGCTTTCTGAAGCCTGCCCCAGACTTACCGCAGCCAGGGCTGAGAACTGCTGGTCCGAAGGACAGTGGTGGTGGGGCAGGTGTGGTCAGGACAAACCCCAGACCTGTCTGAAAAGCCCCGACCTCCACCAGGGGCCCAGCACCTGCCTGGATCCCAGTGGGGCTGTCCACTGCCCTCAGGCCAGCAGCTTCACATGGTCCCTGAGGGCTTAGCTGGTTAGTCCCTCCTGTCCCTGTCCCCTTGCACTCACTCGGCATCACGAGACCCATCAGTCTTGTCAACACACGCTGGGCCCTGTCCCAGGGCTGGCGATGAGCCTACAAGGGGGAACAGCTCTGTGCTCAGGCGAGGAAGGGCCACCGCCTGGCCCACAGGGAAGGGACACCTGTGAATTCGCAGCTTAGGGCAAGAGCGGGGTTCTGGGGTTCCCATCCAGCAGCTTCGGCATTACCTGGGGACTTGTCAGAAATGCAAATTCTCAGGCCCCCTGTGGCCTCCTGAATCAGAAACTTTAAGGGGGTGAGGGTGGCCAGCAGGTGGGTCCCTGGGTGGGGGTGGCCCCGAAGTGGGAGTACAACTGCATGAGCCATCGGCGTCCTTTCCCTGTCCCCTTTATGCACCCCCGAGAACATTCACGGAGGGCCAGCCGGGCGCCAGGCCGGGGGCCGGGAAGCCAGCAGGCCCTGGGCCTCAGCCAGCTGTGGGTGTCCGTGAGCATTTGATAGGCGGTCACTTATACAGTGTCCAGGTGGGTGCCTGGCCCTCCCCAGGAGTGTGGTCCCTCCCGCCCTGAGCTCAAGGGCGCTGCTTAAGCACAGCACCTGCTTGAACACACTCCTGGGCTAATCAGCCGCCTCACCTGGTCCGAGGTTAAATTTGGAGGCTGAGCCCAGCACCGGCCACCTAGGAGGTGCCTGGCAGGTAGTCATGAGTGAACCAGCATGAGATGGGTGGAAGGAGCCTCCCTTGCCTTCCCCTCTAACGGGGGCCCAGCCCCCCAGCCCTGCAGCATGTATGTCAAACCCCCCCACACTGTGTGGGGCTTCAGAAGGACCCTCGTGATTACATGAGGAGCACCCCAATAATCTAGGATAACCCCGCTATCTCGAACTCATCATATAAACAAACTGAAGTCCTTACCAGGTGACACGGGCACTCCAGGGGACACCGCCCACCCAGCAGGCCCAGGGGCCCCGCAGCCCAGCAGTGGCGGTGGAGGGCGGGCCCTCTGGGCTCCAAGGCCCAGGCCCCTCCTGATTCCCTGCGGGGTGTGGCCGAGGCTGCTCTTCTGGGCCCAGCCTGGGTGCTGAGGCCTCTGGGTTATCTCCCCACCGTAGGCACCTCCCGAGGAGCACCCTGGGGGCCTCGGGGTGGAGGAGGCCCCTGACCGAGGGAGCTTTATCGAGCCCGAGCAGGCGGACCGCGCTGACAAAGGCATGGGGCTCCTGCTGCTGCTCTGCGCGGCCGCGCTGGGTGAGCTCCCTGGGGATGCCTTGGAAGGGGGTCGCTGTGCTCAGGGTGTGGGGTGTTGGGGGCACAGGAGATGTGGGGCCCGAAGAGAGGGACACCTGCGGAAACACGGGACAGGGAGGGACAGAGCTGGGCTTCGCTCTCGGTCCGGCCCCGCAGCGTGTGCGGCCCGGCCACTGCTTCTCCTTTCTGGGCCCGCTGTCTGCCCGTCTGCAAAATGGGCTGATGACGCAAAATGCGGGCTCGAAAGAGCTTTTGTGAGTGAAGTGCCTCTGTGCGTCCTGGGCCTCCCACCTGGCCTCAGGAGGAGGCTCTCTGGGTGACGACAGCCTCCCCCCACCCCGACCCGGGCGGGGCTCCTCTTACCACCCTCTGCACCCCTTTCTCTTACAGCTCCCAGCAGCTTCTCTGTGGAGCAGGGGACAGGTGAGCAGCCTGGGAGCTGGAGAGAGGGGGGCCCCCACCCGAGGTGGACCCTTGGCTGGGGGAAGGTTGCGGCCGGTGAGGGGGTGTCTGTCGTTGGACAATTGGAGGATTCTAAAGCCTGACCCCTAGCCCCGCAGGACCCTGGGGGAGTGGAAAGGAGAAGGCTGGGGGTGGGGGGTCTGCTGGGGACTTGGGCCAATGGAAGTAAGTGGCTTCCCATTGGGCTGTGCATGCTGGGGGCCTGCTGGTGAAGGGGGTGGGCCCGTGTGTTATTGGGCAGGTGTATCTCGGTCACTCTGCCCCAGGTGCCAGACAGGGAGCAGCAGCCCTGGGGGAGCCCACAGCTCTGCTGAGTGGGTGTGGCCCCAGGAAGGGCTGGGGACATTCAGGTGGTGCGCTGTGGGCCCAGAAGGGGGCAGTGAGCAATCAGGGAAGTCCAGGCTGGCCCCGAGGTGCGGCAGGGGAGGGACTGCCTCCCCCTGAGCAGGCTCAGGGCCTGCTCTGCTTCGGTCTGGGGGCCCAGCGCCAGGGGAGGGGACAGTCTTGGTCCAGCCATCTCCCCTCAGCTTGGCCCCTCCTGTTTTCTGCTCCCCTCCCTTCTCCTGCTGTTTCTGCTGCACCCATTTCTAGCCCTTTGCCCCTCGTTGCCGGTAGAGGTCATGGGTCCTCCTCTGCTGGCCTCCACGGCAGGGGAGCTGTGCAGCTTCCCGGTCTGGCCACAGGGTCCAGGAGCCGCACCCGCCCCTTAGGGCGGGTCTCCACAGATGGCAGCACAATCCGGACTGTCATTTCCTCATTTGCTTTAAAAACAAACACACTGTAGCGCTTTTTTGCTAAAAGAGAAAAAAAGAGAGAGAGCTCGCCTAGCTCCTCCCAGGGCACAAGTCCTTGGGCAGGCTCCTGCCTCTCAGTCCCCGGACTTGGCTCACTCTCTCCTGTCAAGTCCTGCTACCTGCAGGCCTAAGAGACGGACTGGTAAACCCTCTGTTCCTTCCTCTTCTCCGTCTCGCTGAGCGCACCTGCGTGGCGCCACCAGGGACAAAAGCGAAACAACGGCCCCTGCCCTCGGGTGGCTTCCATTCCCATGGGGACAGGGGGACAGGTGGTATACACTGATTGAGCACACTCTCTAGCGTGCCAGGAAGTCACTGGTCCTAGAGAAAAGCAAGCGATAGGCAGGAAGGGAACACACGGGTGGGGGCAGGGAGGGAGGGTGGTATTTACTGGGAAGTTTGAACTAACAAAGGGACACCCAAGCAAAGACAGGCAGCTCGGGACGTGCCTGAACAAGGGCCATGTGGCTGGAACACAGGAAGGTCGGGGAGGTCAGAGGGGTGGGGAGGGCCGGGAAGGGCCCAGCTGTGGGAGGGTTTGCACAGGGACAGGTCTGAGTGAGGTTTCAGGGGTTCTTTTGGCTGCTGTGTTGAAAAGAGACAGTGGGGACCCAGGGTACAATGCCAGAGAGCCATCAAGCTGTCCCTGGATCCAGAGGAGGGATGGCTGACGACAGGGAGGAGTGGCCGGGAGACAGTCTGAAGGTCAGGCCAGCAGCACTGCTGGTGGGTGGGTAACGAGGGAGCGAGGGCGAGGGCCCCACGGCTGCGTCCTGAGCCCGGGCAGGGACCGGCTGCGATGCAGCCTCGCGGTGGGAGCGGCATCAGCTGAAGGGGCACTGGATGTTCGGGAGCTGAAGAGCCTAGAGGTTGCCAAGGTCATCTCTGTGTGATTTGGAATTCCCAAGAACGGCAGCAAGTGCGCAACAGAGCGTTCAGTCCCGTGCGGCCGCACAGCGGGGCACGTTCCTGCGGCCCTTCCGTGGGGCGAGCGTCCCAGAGTGCGCGGGCTCACCTGCACGGCGTGGCCCACTGCAAACCTGGCCGGTGGGTCAGTAAACCCGGCCTGAGAGGGCCTGACGCCGGCGAGGTGCGGGGAACACGCGGCGGACAAGACTGTCCGACGGCGAACTTTATTTCCGGAGGCGGAAAGAGTGCCCGAGAAAGTAGCGATGAAAAGCGCGCGCAGCACAGCGACGACATAAATCAGCAGCACGTCGTCTGTCATGGCTACCCAGCATCACACACGGCATGTGACTGTCCCTGCCGCCCTTTCCCACGGCTGGCAGCGCCGTGGGTCTGCTGACACCAGCGCCACCGCGAGGCCAGGGGTGGTGCGGCGGGGTGGAGACAGCTCCGGTGTCACCAGGTGGTGGGAGCCTTCCCGCTCCCGTGTACCCTTATAGGGCACCCGGTGTATGTGGTCTGTCATCGACCGCAGTGACCCGCCTCGGCCTGTGACTGTAGCAGGAACCGGGGGCACGGACCTCCAAGGTCATTGTAACCCAGAAGGCCCGCTGGAGGGTGTCTGAAGACATGAGGTTCAAGGCTGGTGTTTAGGGAGCGAGGAGGGAGAATGGGCCCGAAGTGCCCGGGCCCGTCGTCCAAGGTCACGGCTAGGCAGGCGGTGGAGCCCCAGCGCCCAGAGACAGCGCTGAGGAGGGGTGGCTCCCGCTGGGCGTGGAAGCTGAGGAGCCGTGGAGGGTGCGGGCCAGGGGCCAGCTGAGCCTGGGTTCCAGGGGGCGCGGTGAGGAGTGAGCGTGGGGCGGGAACGGGGACCTGCTGAGCCCGCGGGTGAGTGGGGCAGGAGGACGAGGGTGAGCTGGGGGCCAGGGGGTCCCCGTGGGGCTGCCACGACCATCGGACAGTGTTCTCGTTCAGGGAAGCCTCGATGGACGGACGCCGAGAGCGCGCGTGGTATGTCCGAGCGAGGCCTGCGGAGGGAGGCCGTCTGGGCAGCCATTAACACAGCGCCACACAGCGGGTGGTTAAAGACAACAGGAGTGGATTCATTCTCTCCCTGTTCTGGCGGTCAGAGGCGCAAAAATCAAGGTGTCCGCGGGGCTGGTTCCCTCCGGAGGCCCTGAGCGGACACTGCTCTCCGGCTTTGCTGGGCACCGGCAGTCCTGGGCGTCAGCGACTAGCGGCCACCTTCCTCCAACCTCCGTGTCCACCTTCACGCAGCCTGTGCGCGCACGCGCAAGTGTGTATCTCTTATCAGGCCCCGCCCAACCCAGTACGCATTATTGGGGTACGTCTGCAAAGAAGGTATTTTCAACTAAGGTCCCATTCACAGGCGCCGGGGGTTGGGGCTTGAATGCATCTTTCGGGAGGACGCAATTCCACCCTGAGCAGGTGGGCCGCCCTTTGGAAATCAGACCCCCGGGTCTAGCGCAAGGCCTCACGGGATGGAGCTCCAGGGTTGGGACTGCTGTCTCCAAGCTCCTGCGGACAACAGAGACAAGTGTGCGGAGAGGGGGGCCCCCAGGGCCCTCGGACCCAGGCTGGGCCGCCTCTCCCCGCCTCCCAGCCGGGCGGAGCTCTGCTGCCTGAACTTTCTTTCGCAGCAGAGGGAGGCTCTGCCCAGCCGCCCACGCAGCCCAGCCTCCCCAAGCTCAGCTTCCAGGCCCAAGGGGTGGCTTTGTCGTCACATCATGAAATTTTGAGTGTGCCATCTGGTCATTCAAATGTTCTGACACCCTTGATGAATTTTTAATTAAATGCTAAATCACTTGTTAGTGGTGGCTGGATGCGTATGATAAATAATCCACAGGGGGAAAAACCCGCAGGAGTCTTGTTAGAATCGAAAGGGTGTGCACACGCGCAGGATATGAAAAGACAGTCTGTGAATTTATGTAAATGAAGCTTCTATTAATGGCCATCGAAATGGAAATGAAGGTGGCCAGTTTTTTCTTTTCACTTTTATAAGTCAAGCTCCACTCCCTCCCTCTGTGCTGGGAGCTCAGACAGAAGTGGGTCGGTTTCTACCCCGGATGCCCACCTCCCCCGT
Organism: Anoura caudifer; assembly: GCA_004027475.1. NCBI lineage: Eukaryota > Metazoa > Chordata > Mammalia > Chiroptera > Phyllostomidae > Anoura > Anoura caudifer. The sequence continues at coordinate 84,376 of PVKU01006326.1, forward strand.
GCAGGAGGGGCTGCTGCAGAGCAGCTTGGGGGAGGGGCAGGGAGCAGGCGCTTGGCCCCAGGGTCGTGCTGGTGACCAGTTAGTAGCAATTTGAAAAATGATGCCCCGGAGACTAGCCTGGACTCTAGATACAGCTTCACTTGCTCCAGCGCCAAGGTTCTTCATGAAAAGCCTGTCTTCTCAAAGATGGCAGTGCTCACAGAGTTCAGCGCTCGAGGCACAGATGAGAAAGAATCTGTGGGTGACTGTGGCCCTAGCCAGGGCGAGACACCCTGATTCCAGAGGCTGCCGCAAGCTGCTGGCCAGCACCACTGTTGCCCAGCATCGCTCATGATGACGCTGGGGCCGGAGCATCCGTCATAGTGACCATCCCGTGCACCGCAGGACATGGAGGGACCACCTCGGCCTCTCCCCCACTAGATGCCAAAAGCACCCTCCACTTGTGACACCAAAAATGTCTACAGACGCAAGGTCCCTAGAGACAACATCGCCTTGCGTGAGAACCACCGGTCTGGAGAGAAACGGGTTCAGTGCCGGAAACGTGGGGTCCCAAGGGACAGGTCCCCGGAGACCACGGCACTGTGGTTGCAGTGCTCTGCTTGGGGAGCAGTGTGCTGACCGCAGGGCACTTCTAAAGCCAGTGCGTCCAGCAGGCGCGGAGGGCGCATGAGGCTGTGACACTGGACGCTTCCCTCCACTCCGCCCACGCGCTGTCCCTGCACGAGCCTGGAAAACGCACCACTAAGAATATGCCCCTCCTCGCCCTGACCAGCATGGCGCAGCCGCAGGCTCAATTTCCGGTCAGGGCACATGTCTGGGTTTCAAGTTCAGTTCCCAGTCGGGGTGTGCGAGAGTCTGTGGATCGATCTTCCTCGCATCGGTGTTTCTCTCCCTCTCTTTCTTCCTCCCTTCCCCTCTCTCTGAAATTAAATTTGAAAATATTTTTTGAAAAAAGAAAGAAGAATATATCCCCCTCCCCCGAAGGAAGTTTTGTTTAAACCCGACGGCGGATACACCACAGACGGCCGGGGAGGCCTGTCTGTCTGCTTCCATATCAACTCCGGTGCCCACCTACGTACGAAGCAGAAAGAAAGTGACCTCCCCTCAGAGAGGTGGTCTAGGTGGGCGTGCACCTGCCGGGTGCCGAGGGGCTCCCGATTGGGTCTGCGGAGGAGAGGCCCGGGGCGCTATGAGTAGGTGTTTCCTTCTCAAGTCCTGCCCCGAAGCGGCGGCGTCTTTGTCTCTGGTTCGCCGCCCCCCCTTCCGGGCTGGGATCCTGTGCTGTAACAGCCCTGGTGGGTCTGCTCGTTCCCCCTGGCCCCTGCCCACTGCCCCTGACTATCCCTTTAAACCAGACATGTACCTCTCAGGGAGCAGAGCCTGGCCGCTGCCCCTGCACCCCAGGCCCTCGGTGGGTCCCACACCGAGGAGACCGGCGTTCGAACTCCTCCTGGCCACTGCCCAAGCTCAGGCCCGCCGCAGCGCCAGCCCCTCAGGGGCCCGGCCTGCTCTGTCCCTCGCTCGTCCCCATCCCCGTAAGGGAACCCCCAGCTCAGTGCATCCTCGGGGACCGTGGGGACCGCACGGAGCAAGGCACTGTCATCACAAAAGGAGGCCCCCACACGGAGAACGCAGGCCGCACCTCAGCCTCTCCCTGGACGGCGACCGCCTTGTCGTCGAAGTGAATCGTGCAGTGACAAGCGGTAAATCTCTGGTCTCCTACCGTGGGCCGGGGCACAGTGGCCGGCCAGAGGGACGCGCGGGTCCCGGCAGCGCAGGCCCAACGGGACAGGGGTCCAGGGTCAGCCCTCCTAACCCGTGCTCCCTGCTCCTCCAGGCGTCTACTCCTGGTCGGATTCCACCTTATCTTTACAGTAAAACCTTCCGTTTCTTTTTATTTTCTTTAAAATAAAACTGAGGTGAAATTCACGTGACGAATTTAGGCGTTTTAAATAGACAATTCAGGGCCATTTAGTGCGTTCACAACGCTGTGCAGCCACCACCTCTGGGCAGGTCCAACACCCCCATCGCCCCACAAGGAAACCCCCGACAGCTCAGCAGCTGCTCCCCAGTCCGCCCCTCCCCCAACCCCACTAACCACGCCCCCCTTCTGTCTCTGGGTTTTCCCGCTTCAGGCATTTCACATCAATGCAATCAATCAGACAGTATGTCACCTTTTGTGCCTCCTGTCACTAGCGTCAAGTCCTCCAGGTTGCAGGGGTGTCTGCCCCCCTGTCTTTCGCAGCAAGCACCGTGCCGTTGTGCGCATGAGCCCTACTTCGTGTACGCATCCATCCGCGGGTGGACCAGGACCGGGAAGCCGCCTCCGGCGCCTGGCGGCTGTGAGCCGTGCTGCTGGGAACATGTGCGCGCATGCGCCGGTTCCAGGCCCTGTTCTCGGTCCTGTGGGCAAATACCTAGGCCTGGGAGTGCTGGCTCCTGGTGATGCTTTGTTTAACTTTTTGAAAAACCGTCACACCGGCCTTTTCTTACCGTACTTCATAAATGTTGGGTTTCCTCCCTCCCCCTCTGTGTCACCTCCCAGAAGTCCCCCCCAAGGTCTCCATTGCCTACAGAGTCCTGGAGGTCTTCCCGCGAGGCCGGCGAGTGCTGATAACCTGCCACTCACCCAATGCGACCCCGCCCATCACCTACACCCTCCGGGGGAGCCGGGACATTGAAGTGGCCAAGAAGGTGGTGAAAACCCAGGACCCCGCCTTCTTCAGCATCAACGTCACGCTCAAGTCCAGGCCGGACCTGCTCACCTACACCTGCCAGGGGGCCACCACCTGGGGCACGCACGCGGCAAGTGCCGAGCTGCAGATGTACCAGGAGCTGTGGGCCAGTGAGTTTGTGGGCACTGGGGATCGGGCACGTGGGGGGCAAGGTCTGGAAGATAAACGAGGTTCCTGGGGGTGAGAAGCCTGGGGGCTGGAGCCAGAGGTCAGGACAAAATAGGCTGCCAGGCTCCAAGGGCCACTCTCAGTCCCTTGAGGCCTGGCCCAGGCTGGTGTAGATCCTGCTGGCCCCCAGAGCGCTGTGCTCTGGCCTGGCTGGGCCCTGAGGGGGTTTCGAGGAGAGTGAAAGCTACCCTCAGAGCTCTGGCCTCAGAGCTCTGATAAAGCGGTCACATTCGGTGCTCCATCTAGTTTAATCTTGCCGGCAGCTGAGGTCACGCAGCCTCTGAGAGAGGAAGCTAAAGCTCTTGGAGATCGAGCCAGTTATTCCAGGCCACCCAGCTGGCAAGTGGCTCAGGCCGGTTTCAAGCGCCGCACCGTGGCGCTCCGAAGCCTGTGTTCTTCCCACTCCGACCCTGATCTTAACTCAGCAGCCCTTCCTGGTCGGGGGCACGGGGTGGGAGCCGAGAAGTGTTGCCCACCCAGTGCTGGGACTGGGACCCTGAGGACCGGAACCCAGTTGGAGACAGCCTGGGGAGGAGAGCCCCGAGTCTGCAGCGCCACAGGTCCAGGGTTCAAATCCCCACACTTCCAGGCTGTGGGTTCTTAGGCAAGTCACTCCACTTCTCTGAGCCTGGTTGCTTTGTCTGCAAAACAAAGATAGTAGTTCGTGCTCCGGGGTGAGGGTAGAAAGGAGCCAATGGAGTTCTTGGTAGGTGGTAGGCACCGGACAAGGCACAGTGGTTGTTACTCACGGAAAGGCTGCTTAGAGCACTAGGCTGCAGGCCCTGGGGGGGTTCCAGAATCTGGACTCTTCTAGGTGGCAGGTCTTGTCCTTTAGGAGCATGTGTATTTCAGCAGACGGGTCGAGACTGAAAGAATACAGGTAGGATTGACAGATACATTTTGCATGGGATATACTCGTACTAAACAATTATTCCTTGTTGACATGAAACTCAAATTTAACCGGGCATCTGGTATTTTTATTTGCTCACGTTGGCAACCCAGAATACACTGCATGAGAATAAAACCAAACGAGAACGCGTAAGGTACACGCTGCAAGTGGGGAAGACGCCCAGATGTGAGGCGGAGGGAGTAATCCGGAAGGCTGCCTGGAGGAGGCACAATTATAGTTAGGCCTCCAGGCTCATTTTTTCATAACAAGGGAACTTGCTGGGAAGAGGGTGTTCAAGTCTCTCAGCCATACCTGTGCTTCCTGTCCCACCCTGTAGAGCCCGTGTCCCAGGTGCAAGCTGACTTCACCCTGCTGGACAGAGGGGCAGGCCCGAGGGTAGAGGTGTCCTGCAAAGCATCCTCGGGCAGCCCACCCATCACCTACCGCCTGGTCAGGAGGGACGGGCACATCCACATGCAGCAGACGCCACTCTACGGGCAGCCTGCCAACTTTTCCTTCCCACTGACCCAGGCATCCTCCTGGTACCAGTGCCAGGCCAAAAATGACATCAGTGTCCAGAGCAGCTCCTTCACCCTGGTGCCCCCAGGTGAGCGGGCCCTTGGTTTCCAGAGGGGCAGCTGGCACTTGTGGGCAGGTGAGTGGGAGGTGCCAAGAGCAGGGAAGGGCATCCGGAGGCAGCCACACCTACCCTGGCCCTACCTGCCTCCCTCACAGGACAGCTGCCCAAGGGGCCCACCTTCGTGCTGACTGCCAGCCTCACCTCCATCACAGCTGTCACCTCCGGGATGCTGGGCTGGACCAGGTGGACCAGGTAGCAAGTGGGTGCTGGCAGCGGGGGAGGGGTGAGAAGCGCTGGCAGCCTGAGGGGACCAACAGAGGACCTGGCTGGAGAGCAGAGGGTGCCACTGGGGCAAAGAAAGGGCCATATCGCTTGTGCGTGACTTGCAGAGGTTTATGAAGGGCCTACTATGTGCCACATGCCTGCTGAGGGCTTGCTGATTCGAGTGGCTTTATGTGACCCTGACCACAGGTCCCTGCTGTCCTGCCCTGCAGTGCAGTCGGTTGGCCTCTGGGTGGGGCACTCTCCTGTGTTCCTCAGGGGTCTGAGTCAGGGACATCAGCACGGGGACAGGCCTTTCCTGGGACCAGGGTGGGCCAGGGGCTTCTGCCCTGCGCAAGGACCGCAGAGGTCACTGATCCCCAGCTGGTGACAGGAGGCAGGGGTCGGACCTCTGGGGTACCCTCTCCAGTGTTGTCACTCTGCTGACCTGTAAAGTGGCCAGGTGCTGAGGGCTCCGCCAGGCTGGCCCTGGGAGGCAGTCGCCTCTGCCCTGTTTGATCCTCCCCTTCTTTGGTTCCTGAGACGCTGTCTCCTGGTCCCGCCTCTTTGGTGGGCGTTGTCCAGGAGTCGGTCCTCAGCACTCTCTTTATCTTATCTCAGGGTCCCTTCCTCCAAAGTTGCTGTTCTTCCCAAGGCCAGACTCAGGGGCGAGTCACATCACATCTCTGAGCCTCAGTTTTCCCCTCCACAAAATGGGGTCAGGGTCCTGCCTCCCACTCACCTGGTGACCAGGGCCCAGCACCTGCCCTCCGGGTGATTCAGTGCCCCTTTCATCCAGTGGGGTGACTAAGCCTCACGCTTCTCCTCCTGCCCAGGGCCCGGATGCGCTTGGCACCATAAAATCCCAAGATGCCTTGGGAGGGGTGGCTGGGAGGTATGCTTGCCTTAGGCTGGAGTCTCATCTCCTTTGTCATCCAGGTTGTGACCAGAAGATACAGGCTCAGCAGAGTCCCCAGCAGAGCCCCCCGGCCCTTGCCCCCTGCAGAAGGACCCACCATTCGAGTGAAGAGCAGCGCATGGCAGGGATTCCCGGCAGGGAGGGTTTCAAGATGGGGTGGGGGCTCTAGAGGGGAGAGGAGGTCCCCGGGTCAGAGGGGGCTCTCTGCCGGCCCCTGTCCTTGCTCCTTAGCTGCTCATCACCGTCCATGCGGTCTGGGAAAAAGGTGGGGGAAGACTGTGAAAAGGCCCAGCTGTACCCCCACCCAGGGCCTCCCCCTCCCCCCACATCAGCTCCCCTCTTCCCTGCAGTGGCTCCCTGTCTCCTGGTGGCCCAGTCCTCTGGCCCCACCGACCAGCGTTCCAGCTCATCTGGGCGGGCTCAGCCCCACCTGGCCAGGCCCCTCCTCCCATTAACTTTACCTGCAACTGCAAAGGGTGTCTGGGACTCCTCCCTCCTCAGCCTGGGGTGCCCCCACCCGAGAAGGCACCCCCAGCCCCTCACAGAGCTTCCCTATTCAGATGCTCTGAACCGTTTCAGTAAAGAACTGGATTAAATTCTGTCGTCTTGCCGGTCACCCTGGAAATCTGCCTCTGGCTGCCCGTCACCCTGCAGCCTGGAAGTCTGAAGTCACACTGTCTGTCACAGCCTGGGGTTGGGACCCAGCCCTGGAAGAATGGAGCGGGGAGGGGGCCGTCTCCACCCCAGCGGGACTCCGCTCCAGAGAGGAGGAGAGAGTGGCAGGCCATGCAGGGCGGGGACCAGGCTGTGTGGCCTGGGGTCTGGGTAAATGCGGAAGCGAGGAGTGGGTGTGCAGGAGCCTGGGCACTGGCAGGTGCGTCCGGCGGGCTTCCTTGAGGAGGCAAAAGTGCTGGGCAAAGGGTGGGTGGGCCGAGGGTGGGGCCCTCTGTGAATCCCTCTTGCCCTGGGGGCTCTCTGGCCGCTCTCGAGTCGCGCCCCGGGCCACTGTGGCGGGGCCGAGACCCTGGTCTGGACGATGAGCTTTCGTCGGCGGGACAGGTGTCCGCCGCAGAACCGGCCTTGCAGTTCGCGTATCCCGTCGCCGCTCGCCGCCAGCCGACACTTTGCCCTCGGTCCCTGGGGCCGCGTTGGCCACGCCCCGGGGCGGGGCCGGGCCCGGGGCGGGGACAGGACGGCCGGCTAGTTCCTAGGCGGTCGGTGGTGGCGACGGCGACGGCGGCGGCGACGGCGACATGGAGAGCGGGGCCTACGGCGCGGCCAAGGCGGGCGGGTCCTTCGACTTGCGGCGCTTCCTGACGCAGCCGCAGGTGGTGGCGCGCGCTGTGTGCATGGTGAGTCGGCGGGGCGCGGGGACCCAACTCCGCCCCAGGCCCCGCACGGGACGCGACAGGTGGCAGCGGCCAAGGGCGGTAGTGTGGGTGGAGGCGCGTAGGGCCGGCGCGCGAAGCCAGACCGGCCATCTCCCAGTCTCCGGCTCTGCCGCCCCCCACCCCACCCTTGGGCCCGGGCGCCCTCCACTGACCCCCCTGGCCTGGGCGCGGGGTGGCCCGGATGGCGCTGTAGGGAGCAGGCCCGTGTCCCTGCTGGCAGTGGGAGGAGTTTCGGGCAGCTCCAGGACAGGTGGCCGGCACTCGGCACTGGGAGACTGCATCTTGGGGAATTCACCTGGAGGGGCTTTCCCGAGCCACTTGGTGCGCGGGCGGTGGGGCCATGGGGGGGGGGGGCGGGCTAGCTCTGAAACAGCATCTCCTTTCCAGGCAGGAGCAGCCTACAGGTCTGCTTGCCCACCCAAGATCAGGTGACTCTAGGATGTACCCCTCCCCATGAGCTAGCTAGGTGGGCCCTGCAGCACCGGGTCACTGGGGGTGGGAAAGTTGGGGGTGGGTCCCATGTTCTTGGACCACCAGCATATCCAAAGCTGGACAAGGCAGGCAGGCAGCAGGCTGGGCCTGAAGTGCTCACAGGTGCCTGCCTGGGACTGACACCTGAGGGTCCCTGGTAGCACCCATGCCCCTGCCCTGCCCAACTGTAGGGTCGGGCCCCAGGAGCAGGCGCCGTTTGGGGTCAGCAGTGCCAGGAGTTGGGCCTGGCACACTGCTTCCAGCATCCCGGAGTTCCGGCTTCACCTCCAGCTGGAGGCGGGGCTTGTGACTGCCAGCTCCAGAGCCTCCTGAGAGGGCCTTGTGCAGACAGGCAGGGTGCGGCCAGGGAGAGGCCCAGGCGAGGCCTGGGCCCGGCCCGGCGGGAGCCAGGTGTCCAGGCTGTCCTGCTCCTGCCCACTGGGCAGAGATGGGCGGTGGCCTTGACATTTGGGGAGTTGACCAGGTGACATGAGGCTGTTCCCAAGGGCCTGGAACCCCTCTTGGAGTATGGGCTGGTGCACCCCTTCACCCCCACCCCCCAGAAGACCTCCAGGGCTCTGAGTGCAAAGCTGTGCCCCTAGGCCTGCCGGTCAGACCAGCCTGGAGCACCCTGTGTGGCCAGGACCCCTTTGGTTGGGAAGCAGACTGGGGTTTCCTGGGAGGGGAGGGGCCAAGAAATTCCTCTTCGGAAGAAAGCTGGCCAAACCGGGGCGGCCAGTCTGGGGCAGGGAAGTTGGAGGGGCTGGGGAGGTGGGGTCTTCCCGCTCACAGTGCACCGGCATGGCTCTCCAGAGAGGTGGGGGTCTGCCACCGCTGGAGCGTTGAGGCAGAGAGGTGGGGTGAGCAGAAGCAGGTGGCTCAGGCAGGTGAGCGGAGCGGACACTCCAAGCCTGAGTTTCTATGATGTTGTGGCCCATCATGTTTAAAACTCATTGAGAGGGGCCCTGGCTGGTGTGGCTCAGTGGATTGAGTGCCAACCTGTGAACCAAAGGGTCGCCGGTTTGATTCCCAGTAAGGGCACATGCCTGGGTTGTGGGCCAGGTCCCCAGTGGGGACCACAGGGGAGGCAACCACACATTGATGTTTCTCTCCCTCCCTTCCCCTCTCTCTAAAACGAATAAAATCTTGAAAGCCCATTGAAAGGGGAGGTGGGTAGGCCACCCTCAAACCCCGTCACGTACAACCACGAAGACCTTTCTAGGCAGGGCAGTCCCTCCCAGGAGATCCCCAGACTTTCCTCAGTGTCCTCAGCCCAGGAACTCCCGAACCCTGGGACAGGCCCCTGTGGGGGTGATTGTCATCTGATCCGAGGGAGAGCCCAGGAGAAGGGAGAAGTGAGAGTGAAGGCCCTGGGCCCGGGAAGCAGCCTGCGTGTTATCAGCTCGCTCCCGCAGTTCAGAAGGGGCTCTGAAGCTGACTTCCTAAAGGGGAGCAGCGACAGCGGGAGAGGCCAGGGCCCCCCGCTGCACGTGGCCGGGGCCGCCTGTCCGTGGCGCCAACCCCTCCCTGCCTCTGCCCGCAGGTCTTCGCGCTGATAGTGTTCTCCTGCATCTTCGGCGAGGGCTACAGCAACACGCACGAGTCCGGACAGAGGTACTGCGTGTTCAACCACAACGAGGATGCCTGCCGCTACGGCAGCGCCATCGGGGTGCTGGCCTTCCTGGCTTGCGCCTTCTTCTTCGTGGTCGACATCTACTTCCCCCAGATCAGCAATGTCACGGACCGCAAGTACCTGGTCGTCGGCGACCTGCTGTTCTCAGGTATCCGCCCGTGGCCCCTCGGCCGCTCTCGGGAGGCGAATTGGAGCAGGCGGTTTCCCCACGAAGCTCCAGGGCCCCTTGTCTGCGGGGACCTCGGCGCCCTCGGGAGGGGTGGGGAGAGGCACGGGGTCCCTCACGTGCGGACGGCTCGTGCACAGGGTTCCTAACCATCTGAAACCCGCTGGTGTCGAGTGAGGAGCCAGGCTTCCCAGGGTGGCGTCCAGTGCCTGCCTGGCTTCTGGCCCAGTGCCTGTCAGCTCCTGGAAGGTGCCTGTCCGTGGCGCTGACTCTGCCCTCCTGGCCCTCTCCCCAGCTCTCTGGACCTTCCTGTGGTTTGTTGGTTTCTGCTTCCTTACCAACCAGTGGGCGGCCACCAAGCCAGAAGACGTGCTGGTGGGAGCCGACTCGCCCCGCGCGGCCATCGCCTTCAGCTTCTTCTCCATCTTCTCCTGGGTAGGTTGGCCCGGCGGGCCTGGCTCCCCGTAGGTGCCGTGGGTGGAGGGCGGGGGAGGCCTTCATGAAGGGCAGTGGAGGAACCCAGCCTTGGGGCTCCCCTGCAGGGCCTGCTGGCCTTCCTGGACTACCAGCGCTACAAGGCCGGGGTAGACGATTTCCTGCAGAACTACGTGGACCCCACCCCGGACCCCAGCACGCCCTACGCCTCCTACCCGGGCCCGTCTGCGGACAACTACCAGCAGCCACCTTTCACCCAGAGCGCGGAGGCCACTGAAGGCTACCAGCCGCCTGTTGTGTACTGAGCTGCAGCCAGGATGGTAAGGGGTGCAGGGGGGCGCCTGGGGGCCCCCCCTCCATCCTGGACTCCGCCCACCAGGCCAGCCTTAGGAAGCTGCCAGCGGCCTGGCCCCGCCTGGTGTCTGTCCCTCTGCACACAGCCTGGCCTGCAGCTCCCCTCCCCGAGGGCTGCAGCTGCCCCTCAAGGGCATTTTTAAGAAAAGTGTTTTTTAGCTAGTTTGTCGTTGCTTCTCATGGTCCGCAGCCCCGCCTGACAGCTGGAAGGGCCTGACCAGCTGTTCTCACGAGTGCCTTAGTTTCTCCCAAACCGATCAGGAGCGGGGCCCCGGAACAGGCCACGGTGCCCTGTGGCTTGGAGTTCTCTGCCAAAGCCGAGGCTGGGGGCCTCCCCTTGCTCTGTCACGGGGGCGGGGCTGGCTCTCCCTCTCTCCTCACTCAGGTCTGTTGCCCCTGCTCCGCCTGCCCCAGAGCGGGCAGCCTGCTCGCTGCTGTCCGCTCTTGGGCCTGGGGTCACCGCCCCGTGCCCCTGGGCCTTCTTCCTGACAGCCATGGGGCGGGGCTCATGCCCACCCAGGGGACACAGGGCGGTGCCTCCTGCCCCGTGGCCCCGCCATCACTGCTGCCCACCCCGCAGCAGGGAGGACCTTTGCCTGACGACACCCAGCTTTATGTAAATACTCAGCCACTGTTCCTTAGGCGGCGTGGGGTGCGCCCACGGCCCCTCAGATTCTGTCATAGACAATTTGGAGATGGAATAAATGGTTTTCTCAGTCATAATCTCCAGTCATTGGTTGGGCCTCAGTAGGAGAAGGGAAGTTCTACTCTGGGGGACTTGCAGGGGGGTGGGGCCTCCGTGGAACTTTCATTTTGAACCAGGTCCCGGCAGGCTGTCCGCCAGCATGCCTGGTGACTGCCCTCCCCCCGCCTGGGGTCTCATTCCTCCTCACACTGCCCTCCTCGGCTCTTAAAATAGCAGCTGCGCTCAGCCAGCAAACAGGACAGCGCTTCAGACTGCCTTGCCAGGGTCCTGGTGGAGGCCCCTGGGCGCTGGCTCTCTGAGTGCCCCTTCCCCAGGGACCCAACCCTAGCCCTCCCCACCCTCTCGGAGTGGAGGGGCCCCCTGGGAGGGGCCAGGGCCCTCCACTTCCTGCAGGCAGGGCCCGCACCTCAGGAAGCCTTCACAGGCAGGTCGTGGCAGGGAGCAGGGCCGGCCACCCAGCCCCCTTCAGGGCAGGCCACGGCGCTGAACCAGCTCCCAGCTTCCCCGTTGAGCAACAGAGCAGTTGTCAAAAGCAGGCCCCACCTGTTTCAAAACCCTGAGTCAAAATGAGTAGGGCTCCTGCGAACAGCCGCACCTCCATGCAACCTGGGCCCCTCACGGCCGATGCCCAGGGCCCACCTGCAGCCCAGCCCGCCCCACCCCCACCCGGGCAGGCTCTGGCCTCCCCGCGAGCCTCCCGCGGCGCAGCTGAGCTCGTGTTCTTGGCTCCCGAACTGTAGCGTCTGTTTCACAAACAAAACCTGACCCCGCAGCCCCAGCTGACTGCGCTGAGCTCGGCCTCCTCCTCTCCCCCGTCGGGGCCCCAGGCTCCTTGGCTCACCCACTTTGTCCTGAAGCCCACCCAGACAGAAGAGCAAGCGGATGCCCCCTCTTAGGACACGCCTCAGGAGCATTTCTGTTGGGAGGGGTGTGGCTAAGAGCGGCGGCAGGGGGAAAAGATCGGAAAGAAATCCGCGGCAGATCTGCCAGTGTCCACGGTGCACCCGGGGGGAATTGCAGGCGGCGGAAGAGAGATGGGCTTCCACCAACCGATCCATTTTAACGTCAGTTTAATTTCACACACTTTACAAACGCCTGGGTCCGCAGCCCCAGCAGGACCCGCGCGCCCACTCGAAAGAAGCCGGCTCTCTGGAGAAAGTGGTCACCAGGGTGCGAAGGACTTTCATCCCAGAGGGAAGTCGGAAGACCCGAGTCCAGCCGTCTTCCAAGGCTGGGGCCACCCCCGGGCAGAGGGACGGGAGCCTCTGTGCGGATGGGGACTCAGCGCTGAGCCGGAGCTGCTGATGCCAAACTTGCCAGTGAGAACAGAAACTCAGCAGTGAAAGCCACAAGGGGGAGGAAGCCAGTGGCGCTGATGTCACAACGGCATGTGGCCGGCCCCTCACCCCAAAGGAGAAGGAGCGGTGGCCGCCAAGGCCAGACCCTGAGCCGCAGCGCAGGGCCGGCTCTCCAGCCCTGAGTGGGTTGTGAGTGGACCGGCAGCCGGGAAGGGAACCGAGAAAGGCCAGCGGGCAGGCAGGCGAGAGGGAAACGGGCCTGCGGAGCACCAGCCTGCATGGGCCCTGCGGATTCAGGAAGTCCCACAGCCGGTGAAGCCTCCCCAGGCCGGACTTCCTCCTTTGAAAAGGCCGCTGCGGGGGCAGGGGACAGGCGTCCACCAGGGGGTGCCGGCTGCCCCGGGCTCAGTTGGCCGGGATGTACTGCAGGATCTGATGAGGGGCCAGCGGCTTCCTGGCCCCAGCCACCTCCCCGAGCTTGGCCTCCCCTGGCTTCCCCAGCCCGGGGCAGTTCTCCTTGTTGCCCAGCACGGCCGGCTGACCCGAGGTCTTCTGGAAGTAGCAGAGGCGGCACACAGCGTGGTATTTGTCTGCTCCTCCAATCACCTCCACCTGGCCCAGGGGACACACCAGGCCTGAGCTGAAGCCGGCCCAGAACCTGCGGGCCAGCCTCCCACCCCGGTCAGAGAAGGGGGTGGCAGCTACCTCCTTCTCCAGGCCCAGCCGCTTGGTGTAGGCGGCCTCCCCGAAGCACTCCATGCACACGGCGTTCAGCTTCACCACGCTCTCGGCCAGCGGCACCAGGTTCAGGATGGCCCCGAAAGCCTGCGTGCGAGGGAGGGACAGCGGATTCACAAGCACTGAAGCCAGGACACTGCCTGCCCCGCACCCGAACGTTAGCCCTGCCACAGAGGGCATCCGCCTGGGGCGGGGGGGCGGAGGGTCTTGCTTGCTCCTGGGTCGGGCTCCTCTGAACACCTGGGCTCGGGCAGGGCCTGGTGGTCCAGGGAGCGTGCACGGGCCTCACTGAGATGGAGAAGGACCCCTGGGCTGCCCAGGCCCCTTCCTCCCTGCCGGCCCCCACCCATGACCTGCCGCCTCACCTTTCTCTGGAAGGTCCCATCCAGGGCAGCCACGATCACGGTCTTCCCCGAGTTGGCCATGGTCTCGCTGAACTCCACCACGTCAGGGAACTGCAGAGTGTGGGCGGGGGGAGGAGAGAGTGAGCCTCTGCCCGGAGCGGTGGCTTCTGGAAGCCACGGGGAAGACCTGGCCACACCCAAGAGGTCCCGCCGCCTGGAGCGGCGGCGTCCTCCACACCAAGACAAGTCAGGACTTGGGTCCTTTCTACACCAGGGTCTGGGGACACAAGGCAGGGTCTCAGCCCCCGACTCACAAACTGATGCCCACAGAAAGCAGGTTCTTCTACTGGAAGGCGTGTCCTGTTCCCGTGCCAACTCCCCCTCCCAGGGAGCAGTGAGCCCTGGGCCTGCCTCAGCAGGGGTTCCTGAGTCATCAGCAAAGGTAAGGATGGGGCCACCCAGGTGTCTGCCGAGTCTCCAAGTGTCCACTGGTACCCACATCCCTGGCATTTACTGCCTTTAGTTTCACAGGTTGTTATTGGGCCCCCCTCCCCCACAAACGGATGTCAAAATCCTGACCCCCACTACCTCACAGTGTGACCCTGTCTGGAGACAGAGGAGCTTCCGAAGAAGCAAAATTTGGACAGAGGTGCACGGAGGGACGCTGACATGAAGGCACGGGGAGAAGACAGCTGTCTACCAGCCACGGGGAACGGCCTAGAGCTGGCCCCCCTCAGGCAGCCGTGGCCCGAACCAGCCTCGCCCACAGCAGGACTGCGGGCTTGCGGAGCGGCCAGCGCTACCATGGCCAGGCCGCCGGCTGCGGCAGCCTGAGCACAGCGACCTGGGGGACATTTAAGTGGAATTTCCAAGTACTTAGCAAACCTGGGGCTTCCCTGGTAGGTGACAGTAGCCAAAGCGCAGGTGCAGGCAGGAAAGGAGGGGTCCACCTACCGCACCCGGGCTCTGTGCCCCAGGACCTGCGGCCAGGCGCTTCCGGATCGAGGTCTGAGCGGGGAGACCCCAGAGGGGAGATCGGAAGCCGGCAGTAGGTCTGCGCCTCCGCCCACCGTCTACCAAGAGCCGGGTGGTGGCCGAACGCCCCCGGCTCCGCTTCCCGGCTGTCATGCTGGCCCAGAAGCCACGGGGGCCACGGAGGCCAGGGGCGAAAGATGAGACAGCACAGCGTGCAGCTGCAGATGGCGGAAGACCACGCGACAGGCCAGACAAACCCCAAGTGGCGAATGAACAGAGACATGCTCACAGCGCGTGACCGGGCGGCCCCGGGTCTAGCATGTCCGCTGGGCGCTGCGCAAGCCCACGGAAAGCGAGCACGAGCCCTTCGAAAGCGCTTCCACAGGAGAAACAAACGCTGCCGGCCACGGGAGGAGTGAAGGAGCCGCGCTCAGAACAGCCCGTGTGCGGAACCGCGTCGGTGAAAAGAGAAACGGGGAATCGTTCCACACAGGCGAGCAGTAGGTAGAGAAAAGGGGCCTCCCAGACAACCCGGAGTGGGGAGCAGCGCTCAGGAACACGCCACGGAGACGCACCAACGCGGTCACAGCTTCCTCCTCCCGCCCAAAACTAGGCCACGCGTGCTCAGTTAGAAGGCACAGTGGCCCTGGCTGGCGTGGCTCAGTGGATGGAGCACTGGCCTGCGAACCAAAGGGTCGCCGGTTCGATTCCCAGTCAGGACGCAGGCCTGGGTTGCGGGCCAGGTCCCCAGTAGGGGGTGTGTGAGAGGCAACCACACATCGATGTTTCTCTCCCTCTTATTTTCCCTCCCTTCCCCTTGCTCTGAAAATAAATAAATAAAATAAAATAAATTTAAAAAAATTAAAAAAGGCAGGCCCGGTGAATGCAAAGCAGGAGAACTCACACCACACCCCCGGACACGCTTTCCGAGGGCAGATCTTGGCCCTGCCCGGGACAGTAACCGGTAGGGGGTCAGTGACCTCCTCATTACCCACAGGAGTGAGCGCTCGGCTTTTCCAAAGGAACAGGGAGACGGTCAACCAGTTTTCCTCGGCTGCCCAGCTTAACTCAGTGAACAAAACAGACGGAAAAAGGGGACCCTCCGGGGATTTGCAAGAACGAGGCCCCGACAAGCCCACTTACAAACTGCCCTTCGTCGATGCCTATGACATCCGCGCCCAGGGCCTCCTGGGTCGTGTCCCGGAGCTGGCAGGCGGGCAGCGCCTCCATGGTGTTCCTGAGGGGAGAGAGCCTGAGTGTGAGCAGGCCAGGGGCACCCGGGAGCCCAGACCCAAAGGCAGGGCCGGCGCTGGTCGGCGAAGCAGCCTGTCCCGTCTGCCCAGAGCTCGGGGAAGTCTGACTCAGCCTCGCGCTGCCTTTGCCTTCACGTCAATGCAACCATGAAATCCACTGCGGTTTCTTTTTCTTTGGATGGAGGAAGGGACCCCTGAAGGCAAAGCGCCCAGGGCCTCCAGAAGCCGTGACCATCAGCGCCCGATGCTGACTGGGAGTCCTGCGTGCCCGGGGGGAGAGCAGCCGGGGTGACGACCCAGAAGAATTTCCTGTACCCGGCTCCTCTGGCCCACGAAGGGGTTTCTCCGTGACCCATGACCAGCTGGCTCAGCCAGGACGCCATCTGCTGCCTTGAGCGTCCTGGGGGACAGTGCTGCCCAGCAGTTTGAAGGGCAGTGTGTGGGAATGTTCCGGTGCAATAAAACGCAGCCTGCACCCCCGCACCCATCCCCACCCGCAGAAAGCCAGGGCCTCTGTGAAGAAGAATGCTGTTCTTTGTCCTCTGTCTTTTTAAATAGTTTCTACATTTCTCTACAATGTCGTTTTCTGTGTCCATTTTTGCCTCTCCTGGGCTCGCCTTCAGAGAGGCCGATGGTTTCCCGAAGGCTCAGCCGTTTGCAGATGTATTTATGACGTGATAAAGCACTCCACAGCTTAGGCACTATCTTGCCATCATCCTGCTATTTCCTGCATTTTAAATCCCTCCCTCCTCCCTCCGGAAACTCAGGCAAGCAGAAGGCAGGCGGGGAGCAGGCCGGTTCCAGCTGCGGCCAGGGCAGTGACCAGGAGCTTTGTCACGACTGCCAGGCACTCGGTCACCAGCCCCACAGCCCAGGACAGGCAGGACTGTGACCCTCAGCCAGTTCGACTTAACCCCGATCTGACCCACCCCAGAAACTCAGCTTCCGACGCCTGCAATGCTGTCTCCTCGGTTTGCCCTGCCCTCCCCAGATGCGCCCCCGTTCCCGTGCGGCAGTCACCACATTTTAGGGACAAGGAAGCAAACCTGGAAGCACGGGTGGACCTGGACCTGCATCAGTCGGCACAGCCCGAAACGTCAGTCTCATTCCGGACACTTTGAAGTCCAGGTTCCCAGCCCTGCCCACCCACCGTCCACCTGGCTTCTGAAACGCCGCACATCCGCAGCTGGGCTTGGCTGCTGGGGGCTCGGGGGGACAAGCCTGGAGGAGCGAGATGGGAGTGACCAGGCGCAGAGACACGGGGCCCCAGTCTGCTGCCGAGGGGGGTGGGCAGAGGAAGACTAAACTGAACCCCAAACTCAGGCTGCAGACCGAAATGCCTGCCGTAGGCGTAGGCAGATAAACGGAAAACAGGGATGCACACAGGCCTCGAGGCCGCCGATGAGCCGACGGAAAAGTTAGGTCAGAACCACTGAGCAGGCCATTCAAAACCAGCTTGCAACCTCTGCACAGGTGTGAACCCCAGGGCGGGGCTGTCGGTTGGTCGGTTGAGGCAAGTGCTACAGACAAAGGGGTGGGCGCTCTCTGTCCTGGGGGCGTCCTGTGCAGGGAGGATGCTCAGCAGCACCCCTGACCCCTAGAGGCCAGAGGCATGCACCGCCCCCCCTCCAGTTGCAAAAACTAGAAATATCTGCAGACGTTGCTAAATGGACTGGGGGGGGGGAGGGCAAAAGCGCTCCAGGTTAAGAAGCACTGGACTGGAGACCCCCGAAAGGCCGAGTCCCAGGCTGCCTCGCCCAGCAGTCCGGAAAGTTTACTGATTTGAGCGTGTGTGCCCGGCATCAGCCTTACTAGCCATTCCCACGCAAGACCTCTCACAGCACCTCTTGTGTCCCGTCAGTTTCGGGGGCGCGGGGCTTTTCGGGTCGTGGGCGGGGCAGAAGGGGCAGGCACTGACCGGTCGTGCGTGGAGAACATGTTGCTGTACCGCGTGTCTTTGGCGTATTTGATGACTAGGCACTTGTACTGGGCGATCTGGAAGCGCTGGACGCGTCTCATCAGCTCAGTGCTGCACAGGCAGAGGGGCAGGTAAGGGCCCCGGCGACAGGACAGGCGAGCGGGACCCAGCCGCTCATGCAGGGCTCCCCGCCACCTGCTAGGGGCTTACAGACAGCCACTGGTGGCCAGGAAGACCGCAGGGCAGAGCGTGGGAAAGACAGTGAGGACCAGAGGGCCTGGCCCTGAGGGCCGTCTAGACCTGAAAGGGACGTAAACCCACGTGTCCTGTGTCACCAGGGTGTGGAGGACCTGGTGGTCAGAAGTGGCCCTGAGGTGGTCCGGGGAAAGCTTACCCTAGAGGGGTGAACTTCTCGGGGACGGGGTGGGGCGGGCAGAGGCACAGGCCACAGGCAGAGAAGAGGCGTCCAGACTGCATTCCAAAATAATCTCCTTGGAGAGTTCTTTGCAGTCGGAACTGACATCACAAACCCTTTTTGTGCCACAAAGGAAGCACTTTGCTTCCAGGTCGAAAAGACGGCCCTGGCCCAGAGATTTGGGCTGGAGGTCCCGCAGTACCCCGTGCCCCCCACCCCCCACCCCAGCCCGCTGCTGGGCCATACACAAAAGGGCGGAGGAGTTACTGAGGGGCTCATAGCCCCACTTCCTAAGCAAAGTCGCATCGCCGGAGTCCTCAGTATGGAAAGTAAGCTTCCGGTCCATCTAAGGAGATGGTCTCCCTGCAAGGAGGCGGTCCAGGGCCTGCCCCGGGGCACGCAGTCTTTAAGACTCGGACGCCCCTTTCTGAGGTAGGGGGCGAGACTAGCAGCGCTCGGACCAGCTCAGGAGGGACCAGCTCTGCACGGAGGATTTGACCTGGGTGGGGTGGGGTGGAGTGGGGCACCGCCTCTAGGATCCGGTCTCGGGGAGGCGGGGAGCGGGGATGGAGGCATCCTGGGCGGGAACGCTCCAGGGCGGGGACGCGAGGCCCGGCAGTGGGGGGTTGGGAGCTGTGCCAGAGGGGGAACTCTGCCAGGGGCGCCAGGGCAGGAGGGCGAAGTCCCGGGGTGGTGGGGGAGAGGAGGAGAAAGTGGTCCCGGGGCCAACCCCCGCCCCATGAAGCCCTTACCTTTTTCCTGAGAACATAGGTCCGAGAATCACCTAGGAGAGAAGGAGAGGTCACTTCGGGGCCCACTGCGCACGGACGCCCGGGCACCGGCCACAACCCCGCCCGGGCACCCGCACCTGGATCTGCCCCCGGGTCTTGCAGGGGGAGCCGGGCAGCACGGTGGGCAGCGTGAGGCAGCTCATAGTGCCTCCGGGAAGATTGCCGGACAGAAGCCCCCACCACTGCCGCTGCGGAAGCTCTTCGAATCCCGCGCGCTCGCCTTTATTGGCCGCGCGCGGGCCAATCACCGCGCGGCCGCGGAACTGGCAGGAGATTTCCCGCGAGGCCTGACCCCCTCGGGGCGGAACCCTGCACCGGCTTGCCGGGCTCCGGGAGGCCTGGCGGGGGCGGGGCTCCAGGGACGCGAGCCAAGCTCGCCCCGCCCCGTCCGCCCCTAGTGCAACACGCAGGGTGAGGCCGAGCCCAAGTTGCAGACGCCAGGATGGAAGTGCCCCGGCAGGTTCCCGAGAGCGAGGCTCCCTGGAAGAAGATGTCGGAAGGGGTAGGCGGCTTGTAGCGAGGGTCTGGGGCTGAGTGCAGCTCAGGGATTATGAGGTGGAAGGTCTAGGGAGGAAGTTTAGAAGCCCTCTAGACCACCCCTGCGGGAGCCTGTGGGCCTGACGGGAAGGGTAGAGAGAATTGAAGCCCTGGCTACGTGAATATCCATCCACAAGCTACCGGAATCGGCAAAGTCCTTGACCTCGGGATCTGAGCTTGTGCAATGAGTGCGTAGGATGTGCCACCGCTGGCCGACTGCGGAGAGGCGGGTGTTTACTGCTGGGTGCTTGTGAGGGTTAAGGACGACCCGGGAGAGCACCTGACCTGCGGAGATTACCCTTCCATCACAATTTCCTAACTCGTCTTCCTGCATTTGAGGCCGTGGTTCTTTGATCAGGGACACCTCCGAGAATCTGATGCAAGTCATGGATACGGCCCCGAAGAAATCCCAGCGTCTGTCTCTCTCTGACACACACGTCCCCTCGGAGTCGGAGGACTATGAGAATCCATTGCAGTATCATTGGGATAAATCATGGCACTCACGGAGAGCGCCAGGCGTGGCTGTGAACGCCCCGCAGGTGGGCCGCACAGACCCAGAGCCCCTGGCCAAGAGCCCTGTTCAACGGGAAGAGGGGGTCACGCGCAGTTGAGTGGTTGGTTTTACTTGGCTGGCACACCTGTGTCTCTTCACCTTGCGAAGCTGCCGTTACAGTGCCTGGAGTGCCTGGCGCCCGTATGAAGGTACTGAGCCCCGAGGCTGAAGGCTGCCCAGGGCAAAGCAGCCTGTCAGTGATGGAGCTTGGGTAGCGCTCACCCAACGGACTGCGGAGCCCAGGACTTTTCCATGAGGCTGTGCTGTCTTCAAATTTCCCAGTCCGGCGTTTACCCGTTCTCCTGTGCCCCCAAATCCCTGTGCCCTGTTACTTTCTTAGTGAACATCTTAGCCTGATGTTCGAGACCTTCGGTTCTGCAGCTGCAGCTTCCCAGCCTCGCCTCTGTGTCTGAGCAGCCGGGCCGGTCAGCATTCTCAAACCAACCCTCGACTCCGGCCTTACCACCCCTCTGCCGTCGCGTGTGGCGTGTCCCGCCGCCATCAGAATCGTTCCCTTCCAGGGAGGACCAGCTCCACGTCACTTTGTCCGCAGCGGCCACCCCAGCTCCCTGGCCTCCCAAGGCCTGAATTAATCGGGACACATGTATGGGGGCCTCATCTTCGCTTCAAGGCTGCTGTTTCCCGGATAAAGGCATGTCGTCACTCCGGACCGCGGCTGTGAGAGCGCCTGCGATGTTGTGTCCGAAGCACCTCATTAGTTAGTGGGGGGAGGGTGGAGGGGGGTGCCAGGCTGGAGACTGGAAGGGCTTGCAGGAAGCCAGGGGCCTCGGTGAGAGCCTTAGAGATCGGGGAAGGGGCATCTCAAGGCAGAGGCGCACCCAGGCACGAGGCAGGCGGGCACGCTCTGTGTGGAGAGTGAAGGCCTTACGGGACCTGTGTCTGCCCCACAGGAGCTGGAGAATCAGTACTGCCCCAGCCAGTGGGTTGTCCGACTGGGAGCGGAGGGAGCCCTGAAGACCTACGTGGAGATGGGCAAAGAGGGTACAGGGGACCTGTCCATGGCTGCTTGGGGTGGACTTCGGCGTGTGGCGGGGGTGGGAGAGGAGCCGCCCCACACCGGGCTCTCAGGGCAGTTCCCCAAGTCCAGACCCGGGAGACCTGTGAGCTAGTGAAGTGTCGAGGTTAGTCCCCATCTCTGCCCTGTGTTTCCAGAGTGAGCTGGTGTGGTTTTAATGCTGCGTGGAGCAGCTTCTTGGGGGAAGTGCAAGGAAGGAAACAGCCAGCCCCCCACCTGTCGGGAAAGTCAGCTGTTGGCCGACCTGCTTTGTTTGAGCAGAGCAAACAGACGCTGGGGGGGGGGGGGGGGGGGGGGGGCGTGGCTCTCTGACCGGAGATGACCCGGCCCAACCCACAGGCTTGGGCTTTTGGACCGGCCTGCGCTCACCTCTGTGCCAAACATGCCCCTGTTTGCTCAGTAAATATTTGCTTGCTCAGCGATGCCCGCAGGAGCTCATAGAGGACCTGGGGGTCTTTCTTCCTCATCTTGAGGGAGAAGAGCGAATCCTGTTGAAAAAGGGAGTCGCTTGTAAGTAGCAGGAGCCAGGACAAGTGTGCCACCATTGCCTTCAGAGACTCTCTTTAGGAACTGCTCTCGTAAGCCCTGTGGTCAGCTCTCCGTTCATGGCCCACCTCCTTCCTTTCTCGAAACTCGAGCCGGCCCAGCGGTGCCGCAGGTGCAGCAGACCCATTGCATAGATGAGGAACATCTTTAGGGCCAGGGGGGCGAGCAGAGCCACACGCGTGCAGGGGCGGAGCCTGTCTCTGTTTAAAATGCTGACATTTTGTTCGTCGTGGACTTTGGGGGCCTTCATTTTTATTTAAAAATATAAATTGCTTTTAAATACTCTTAATCTTTGTACTGGTCTGCCTGAGCTGCCGTACAAAAGGCCGTCCACTGGGTGGCTTCAGCAATAGGAAGCTGCTTCTCACAGTTCTGAAAGCGAGAAGGCCAAGGCCAAGGTGCCAGCCAGCTTGGTTCCCTGGCCAGCGTTCTCTTCCTGGCTGCCAGACAGCCACCTTCTCCAGGTCCTCACAGTGTGGACAGAGAGTTCTCGTCTCGCCTCCTCTTCTT